>VYXD01004966.1:94396-124541 GCA_013397195.1 Hylia prasina
GCCCGTGTCCCGGTGCCCGTGTCCCCGCGGTGCCGGGCCGCGCCCAGGGAGGCTGGCGGCGGGCGGAGGCGGGGGAGCTCCGGGTCCCGCCCCCGGGGCTGCCCGGCTCTGCCCGGCCCTGCCCTGCCCGGCCCCGNGTCCTGTCCCCGCTCCTGTCCCGGGTCCCGTCCCCGCTCCTGTCCCGCCGCGGGGCCGTGCCGGGCCGTGCCGGGCTCCGCGGGAGCCGCCCAGGAGCGGTTCCGGTCCCGCCGGGCCGGAGGAGCCCCCCGAGCCCGGCGCGCCTGCGAGCGTCGGTGAAAGCCGTGACGGGAACAGCGGGGGCCTGTTTGTTTTGTTCTTTGCCTGGGGGAAGAATGTTTGAAAGCTCTGAATAGAAATTCAAAAAATGTAGACACTGAAAACATATTTAAAATGTTTCCTAGGAAGAGTGTTTAAAAAAAAAAAGTTATGGGGATGACTTGTTTCAAGGAGGCCTCATTAGTAAGTAGATCCCTCTTGGAATAAAACTGCTTTGAATGTTATTTGCTCTTGGATATAAAAAATCCGACTTTGCTAACAAGGATGATAGCAGCACTGTTTCCCCTTAAGTCTCTTATTTTTCTTACTGATCATTACAATTTCCATTTTCCACTACCAACTCTGCATGATGCAAGTTTATCAACAGAAACCTTTTCCTTTATTTCCTTTGTGGAAGAAGAGCATGGCTCAGCTCAGGGTATCCTGCTCTGGAGTCAGAGGGGGTGGGGGTTCCTTAAATGCCTCTCCTCCTTTGGGTTCCTCAAACTGTTTTACAGAATTCCTTATAACATCCATCTGGAAAAATGAAGCGAAACCTGAGTACTGAGGAAAAAGTCTCTCACAGGCTATTGCAACTGGTTTCTCTTGGCCAGGAGACAGTTTATTCCATAGTTTCTACCACGGAGAGGTGGGAGATGGAAGCTTAGCCTGTGCAGGAGCAGAGAGAAGCAGGAGTCAGCCCCGTTTAACATCTGCTCCGTGGGATGGGTGCTGCTGGCATCGCTGCCCCTCCCTGCCTGGGCTTGCTGTGGTGCCAGGCTCTGCTCAGGCACCAGCCCAGGGGGTCAGTGTTCATCTCTACCACCACCAGGCTCGCTGCAGTGCTGGCAAGTCCAGCTCCGTGGATTTCACTGGAATTCAGCAGGAAGACGGGGTGGGAGTTTTAGGAATACCTCGTTAGCGACATGGGTGGAGGGTGAGCATCTGAAATGTTACATGTTAAAGACAGGGAGAGATTTTCCAGTGGTTGGTTGAGAGTTCAGCTGAGCTTCAAGTGAGAGATGAGTACCTGCAGTGCCCCCAGAGGAATGACTCCAGCTCTTGGCAGAGGGGAGGCTTTTTCTGGCTGGATGAAATTCCAGTGCTATGGGCAAAACAGTGGGGAAATTGAACCAGCCATCAATCTTTGGCTGCTTCAGAATGTCGAAAGGGTGACAAAGCAGAAATGCTACTGCTGCTGCTAGTTTAACTTGGATTTTACAGGCACAAATCCAACACGTTGTGAATTTGTTCCTTTCATCACCAAAGCAGGGGTGGGAGCACTCTGCACTCCCGGTTCATGGCTCTGGTAATGTTACCAGGAGGGATTGCTGCCAGCTCTGGCTAAAAGGCTGCCTGATGTGTTCCAGTGCAGGGCTGGTTTTGTCACGATTTCTGTAACTTTGGGAGTGCTGCAGCCACGTCCAGCGTTGGTGGTGTGGGCAGCAGTGTCACTGAGCCTCTGTCCCAGGGAAGGGCTCGGGGCCTCCTCTGGGACAAGGAGCAGCAGGTTCAGCTGCTGACCCAGACAGAGGCAGTGCTTTTCCCCATCCCACATTCAGATAAAATAACTTTTGGTTGTAGCTTGGGTGTTTTACAGAGTTCTGGTGGGAACCAGACCATTTTTAAAATAGCCTTGTGACGTGTTTAGTGCTCAGGATTTATATCTGCTTTTAGCTCACTTACAAATACAAGCTTTCCATTTTAATCCCGTCCCAGACATTAGTGTTGCTGCTGAGTGGCATGTATGGGAAAGAGGATTTTGGACAGAAACAAAACAACTTCACAAAACAACTATATCTTTGTTTTGCTTTGGAACATGGAGACCTAAAGAAACTTTGTTCTTTAAGCTGAGGTGATCAAGTGTTGCAGCTTGGTTGCAGTAAAGCAGAACATGGTTAGCACAGATATGAAGCAGCTTGGGTACAGTAACTCCTGCCTAGAGAGAAGCAGCTGCTCTTGTTTTCTGTTCCCTTCCACGGCACTCAGGAATTATCATGTGGATAATCAAGTTCTATGTGTGTCTCTGCCTCCGCTCGATTATTATCAAATGTTTTTCCTGAAAAGGCAAAAGATTCTGATATGGACAATTTGTCTGTAACAAGCTGTGTATTATTTCTGTTGGTTAGAGATTGTCTGGTTCTCTGGACAAGGTATCTGATATCCCTTCTAACAGTTTCAGCTGAAAAGAAAATTGCATATATTGATATTTCATATGTTTACTTCTAATCTCTTTTGGATCTTTTTAAACTCAAGACTCAAAGGATTTCTTGTGCAGTGGCTTTTAGAGGTCACTGAGGTTTTGCATTAGGAAGAAAACCTCAAGTTATCTTTTCTTGTGAAGCTTTCATGCAGCTCTTTGTGTACCTCTGTCACTTCATTTGTTCTGCTTCTCACAACATTAGTTCAACTGTGTGTCTTTTCAGCCTCTTAATCATTAATTAATCACTTCAGACACTAAGAAGCCTAAGGGAATCGGAAAGAAATGCTCTGGATGATTAATCCTTTTCCCATAAAAGCACTAAACTTGCTGGAGCTCTCAGCTCCGAGCCATGCTGGAGCTATTTTTCCCGTGCCACAAGCTCCCTAGGTGGGGATAGCGCTCAGCCATTGAGCTGAAAGCTGGGCTTTGGCAGTTTGGGAAGTGTTTTGCTGCAGGAGGCTCCACAGAGCCGTGGGAGAAGGGAATGCAGCCGGAGACAGCCCCGGGGCACGGCCGAGCTGTCACGCTGGCTCAGCACTGTCTCACGGCAGATGTTTGCACAGAGATGAGAATGGAAAAGTGCTCAGGCGGTTTCCCTCACGTCTGTCCTTGTGACTTTGGCAGTCGGGGACGTGTCTTGATCAGGGATTTCTGACTTGAAGGTTTGTTCAGATGTTTCAGTGAGGAGGAGAAAGGCAAATGAACCGCTGGTGGGAGTGCCTGAGCACCGTGTGTGCACCAGGCCTGGATTTCAGAGATTTTGCCTCTGCCTCATCTCTGCTTTCCAGCAAGTCACAGGCGTTGGCAGACTTTCAATATTTACACTGTGTCCTACACCCTGATAACAAGTTGCACCAATGGCCAGATTCATCAGGGCTCTTATCAGCTGTCAGACACTGCTGGGTGCCTCTGTTTGCACTGCAGCAGGGTGTTCCTACCCCGGGTCCAGCTGCACTGCTCTGTGTGCCCGTGGCAGCAGGGAAACGCTGGGAATGCTTCCCTTGCACTGTGCCTGTCAGTGTGTGCACCCTGCCGAGCCAGGGCTGTTCCAGAGCTGCCTCTTAACGTGATAAATCCCATCAGAGATGAAATCAGGTCAGACAGTGTCCAATAAATGGCAGCCCAGTACTTCAGACCTGCTCAGGGATGGAAAGTGTGGTCAGAGAAATCAGGAAAGGCGGTAGCAGCCTGTCCCAGCAGGACGGCCAGGTGTTTATCTCTGATTATCCACTGATGATGCGTTTGCAGGTTAAATAGTGCTCTGACACGGGTGCGTTAAACAGAGCTCTGGGGTGCTTTGCAGTGCTGGAAATGCAGCTTGGAATGGCCAGGCTGGATCCCGGCCCTCGGGGAGCCTGGTGGTGCCGCTGGCACGGGACGGGGGGATTTGGTTGGTATTCTGTGGATCTCACACTGCCCTCTGGAGACCGACCTTTGTTTTACTTCGTTCAGTTTCCCCAGCTCTGGGACCTGGTGAGCAGCTGCGTTCTCAGTCAGGATATTCCAGGGTATCAGGTTTTTGTGATCAAAATTTCGGGTGTGATGGTGTCTGCATGGAAGGGTTAGATGGTGTGGACTCTGAAGATTTATATCTTTTTTCCTTTTGCCTGTTTTAAAGTGTTCTTTTCTGACTATAGACTGTGGTTTTGTTCTTTTCTCCTTTTTTGGTTCCTCATTCACTTCCCACTGAGAACGTGGAGAGCTGGAACAGACCTCAGCTGAGGTCCCAGCACAACTGGAGTGGGAGAAACAACAGTTTGTCTGTATTAGGGCAGTCAGGCAGTGGGACACTGTCCAAACCCAAAGTTTAGACATATGTTATTTACTCAGTGTTTCCACATGCAGTAAAAGTACAGCTACAATTCAAACCAGCATCTTTAAAACACTGGAGGAAATGAATCATCCCGGGATCTCTCAGGATGGAGGGAGGCTGCTGCAGGGAGCGCTGACACCGTGAGGACTTCCCCTTCTTTCGGGCCCTCTGCTCTGACAATCCTTGTGCTTCCTCCTCAGCAAGGCCAGAATCCTGCTTGAAATGGAATAAAATGAAACTCTCTCCTGTTAATCACGTAGCTCCGAGGAAGAAGGGATGGTTTTGGCATGCGTGTTTCCAGCATTGCCCTCTTGTGGCTGTGCCCGGCGCGATGGGGGCTCCGGGCATTCCTGCTGCTGGTTTTTGTTAATTTTGTTAATTTTGTTAATCCTCAGTGTCTTGTGGAGGTTTTTGATGTGAAAGGTGAATTCTGTGTGGAGCTGACGTGGAAGGCAGGAGCTGATGGACTCCCACTGGCCCCGTGGTGCCACCAGACCTGCTGTGCCCTGTCACTGTGGCATCAGCAAAATCCATTTATGTGCTTTTTAGTCACTCATACTCAAGCCACCAGTAACAATGAGTCCTAAGTCCTTTCACACTGTTGCCTGGTGATGCTGCACGAGGAGGGCAAGGCCACACTCCGTGCTTCCCTTTTGGACTTGTTTTAGACCATCTCTCCTGCTTTCCAGCCTTTCTCTGGCAATAATTTGCTGCTCTATTCCTCTTTGTGTTATGGATCACAGATTGAACAACTTCTGTGCTGCAGAGGAATGTGTCAGCTTGTTCTCTGGGGAAGAAGAGGTTGCATAAAGTTGCAGGTGATTGCCTCTGAACAGGCAGGAGCTGGACACTGGAGGAAGAACATCTGTGTCATTTCCCTGCAGCTGACCACAGGCATTTCTTCACTGCCTCCCTCAACGTGTTCTGCCTGTCACCAGCAGCTCTCTCTCTGGGACATAATTTGGGGAGCTAGTCATATTTTAATGTGCTGGTTTATGTCTTATGTGTTACATAAGCACTCCTTAAATATTTTTTCAGCACTGAACAATGATTTGTGTTGGAGTATAATTCAGGATTTAGTTTTGCTCCCCAGTGAATGAAAGTGGTCGGTGGTTTCCACTGATCCAGCCTTCCCTGTGTGTGTTTAAGTGCATGATTCAGCTCTCACTTATGCTCAAGGCAGGGCTCTGAACCAGCTGATTGTATCAGCAGATTTCTCTGGGTGTGTTTCAGATGGCAGACCTGTCTAATCTCCAAAGCTTTCTCCTGTGGAAGTAATATTCTCCCCAACTTACATCACTGCAACTGAGAGGAAACTCAGGTTTTCATGTTGGAGTTTTCTGCCTGGGGTGCATGGGGCTGGAAGCTCTGTGTTTACCAAGTGGTTTATTCCAAAGGTACAGAACCCAGAATAGAGCTGATGTGACTCATAGTGCAAACAAACAGCTGGAAAAAGTGAACAATACTCAAATCTTCTGGGCCTTCTCACTTGCTCAAGTGGTTTAGTAGGAATCTTAACAAATGTAAAAAACCTACTTGCCAGTTGCACAGCTAATGCTGGACTTCGTGTCCTGGACTCTTGATCTGAGTTAAGCAACTCAGTTTGATATTTTTGGATTTGTGGCTTTTCTGTTAAGATGTAGCTGCAGGAAATGCCATTAACTGTGCTGCTCCTCATACAGGGAGCTGAAATAGTTTCTGGAGTCACCATGGCTGGGGAAGGAGGGAGGCTCTCCCATGCCAGTTTTTTCTTGATCCCAAATAACCTTTGTTTACTGCCTTCTTCAAGGGATGAATGGAAAGAGGTTGGGTTTAGTTTTGCCAGTATATGAATATATATGAATTTAGGGCTGTCTGGAGACTGAAAACTGAGCTAATCCATCACTTTAGATATTTTTCAATGCCTGTCCCCTTGGTGACAAAGCTGAAGTCCTGCCAGAGTTATTTTCAGTGGTTTACTGAAGAATTACTGATATTATATTGGTTTGGCAGGGAAGCTGAAGGAATAAACAAATATTTCCATTTTCAGGGTGTGCTGTCATTGCTGTGGATCCTGCCCTGAACTTTCCCCATGTTCAGCAGCGTCATGTCCTGAGCTTTGGATTGTCAGAACTCAGGTGATCCTGTGCTATTCCCTCTCACAGGCTTTGCAAATTCATCAGAGTTTTTATAGGGTAGCAACAGATCAGAGAATAAAGAAATGGCTGGGTGGGTAGTCAGACAGTGTAGGCTGTGTTCAAGGTGCACAAAGAGCTGAACCTGAAGCAAGCAAACAACTTTACTGGGGTTTGATCTCTTCAGTGTGGCTATTTTAGACCTTTGCTTGGGCTGTTACTATGGCAAGTACAACCTGTAGATTTGATTTCCTCAGATTGATCATGCCAGGAGGATTATACCCCTTTGCCTCTTGCAAAACAAGGATTTAGGGGCTTCCTGTTGTTGCAGCAGAAATACTTTGGTAATTTACCTCTTCTGGCACTTGGAATGCTGTGAGATAAGGGAGGCTTTCTTTTTTTGAGAACACATATTGCTGCTTATTGGGAGCAGTTCATATTCTGCCAGCAATGTTTGGCAAATAAATAAAAGGAAAGAGAGGGTTAGTTGGGTGGAGATGCAAATGTTTGCCCCAAAGGTACAATAAAGATTGGTGCACAAAGGGGCATTTTTGCAGCATGACTGTAGAGTGGATACAGACTCTACTCAGATTTACTGTTCTCCTCATATTTAAGAAACTCAGTCTGTATTTGCAAGTTATTTTGATATTCTGCAAGTGTCATCCATTAAAATGAGAAATACAGCCTTGCCATGCAGAAAGGCAGGAACTGGTCCAGCAGAGAGCAGCAGGTGGTTTGGATGCTCTGTGGTGAAGTGCTGTGATGGCTGCAGCCCTTCCTGTGTGGGTTTTGTTTATGCAGCAAATTTAGACAAATTATCTGAGTCGACGCCGGAGCTGCAAATGAGCACAACCACATGGGGATGTGGGCTGCCCCTGTTACTGTCTCATTTAATTCAGCCAAGCTTTCCTGAGCAGCCCTGTGCAGGTATGTCCTGACTATATTTATGGCTATATTCAGGTGTGAATTGCCACAGATTACTACAAGTTAATCTGGCCTCACAAAAAGTGTTGTGCTCATTTTTCTCTTGTTAGTGGGCAATTACTGAATGATATAAAGATTTTCTTTCTTTCCCTGCTGTGAGTATTGAATGATAGTATCTCGTAGAAAGCCACTTTGACTCCATCATTAAGCTCTAGATGGTGGTAGGTGTGAAGATGTGAGAGTGTATTTGATGTGGAGGAACCACACATTAATTATTCCCTGTAATGGATTTTGCAGTGTGATGAGAGAGAGTAAGAGATTCCAGGCTCAGTGTCCACAGGTTTTTCCTGAAGGGAAGAGGACATTCCTCTCAGTATGGCTGTGCTGGGCACTGCAGAACTGGGCAGCTCCTTGGCAGAAATTCAGAGGAGAGTGAAGACAAATGGCCACAGTGCTGCTGGTGTCAGTCTGTGAGGGCACAGGGGGCCGTGACTGATGAGGGGCAGGCACAGCCACAGGGATGAGCGAGCAGAGCAGAAGGATTTGGGGAGGGAGGCAAAGAGAGGTGTTTCTACAAGCTGCAGGGTGGAACAGGAAAGGTGGTTTGGGTTGGATACCAGGGGAGACAGGAGCTGAGTCCCCTGGTAGGTGCTGGAAGCTGCAGCAGCAGTCGAGGCTTGCAGAGCAGGGTCAGGATTGCTGAGCACAGGGACTGGGGGCCTCTCTGCCTTTTCTGCCTTCCCCCTGAAGCAAAGGGGGAAGATCATTGCACACCTCCCTGGGGCAGCAGCTCCAGGCTGCCACTGGTGTGTGGGCCACACACAGACTTTGATCTGTGTGTCCCCTTTCGTGTTGGGCACCCAGGAGCAATCCCCTGGGATTGTTCCTGCAGGCCAGACTCCATCCCAGCTCCTTCCCGGGCTGGCCTGTCCTGCTGGTGTGACTGCACATCTGGAGACCATAATGAACTTGTTGTCTTCCAATGGTTGCTCAAATCACTGGACTCATTTTCCTAAGTTCTTGTTTTCATCACTGTGCAGCCAAGTGTCATTTAGCTGATCCATCTGCACTGAAATCCTGTATTCTAAGCTCTTGCCTTGTTTTCCTTAAACAGCTTTCCTTTGCATAAGACATTGGCTGTGCACAGCACCCTTTCTGGGACCAAGCTGGGCACTTTTATTAACAGCAGCTTGAAAAGTGCCTGTTTTCCATGTCTCCATCAGGACACCCTTTTCAGGAGGGCCCTGGCGATCTCAGCTGGCAAGTGCCCTCAGAACAATGTCCAGAGCAAACATTTCTGGGGCTTGATTTAACAATGCAACACTTGCTGCCAGCAGTAATAACCCAAACCAGCTGTTGGGGTAGGTTTACACCTATTCCCTCCAGGAATGGCTCAGATTAATTAATTTTAGGAAAGAAGACCATAATATACAATTTATGCACTGTAGCACTCTTTCCATTTTTTGCCTCTATTTACATATTGCAGCTCGTTGGCAATGCAAGCTTGGACGTACAAAAATGCCAGATTAATCAAAGACTAAATAAATGGTTTTTCAAAAATATTGTGTCTGCATATATCTGCTGATTACAATATCCTACAGTGGGATGTTAACAAAGAAGATTATCCTGGGTCCTTCTGTGATGTTTGCCCAGTTGTGGCACTATACAGGTATTTAATTTAGTAATAAAAAGTCCAGAGTATTTTTCCATTTGGAAAGGACCCATCTCTTTCTAATGTTATGCAACAGAGTCATTTTGGTCTGGGTTTGCTGGAGCTGCCAAAGCCTTTCACAGCTGCCTTCCTTGGAGCCGAGGTTCCAACATGTTTTTCACTAAGACTTAGACCTCTGACACTCTGAACTTCCTTCACAGAGATGAGAAATACCAGCAGGACTAGCACATTGTTTTTATTGTCTGCTCCACTTTGAGACTTTTCAGTGAAATTTTCAAAGGTACATTGCCAAGGTGTCATTTCAAATTGAAATGCATCAGCTTGGACAAGAGAGCAGCAGAGTGTTCTCGGGAGAGAGGGAAAGAAAATATCCTCACAGAGAGTGGAGAAAGCACAAAGCAGGGTCTGCTCTTTCCTTCGTGGAAGTTTTGTCGTGGAGTTTTATGGGTGAAGGGTTTGGCCCCTTATTTAAGAATCTTTTGAGAGATTGTGACCGTGGGAAGCTCAGCCTGTCAGGAATTCTCCCCTGGGTGTGTTGAGAGCAAAAGAGCCCAGCAGCACAACTCCACATTGTGTGGTGCTCCGTTCCTGAGGGCCACAGGGAAAGGTTCCTGCACTGTTCACTCGCTGCAAACACTTGGGAAATGTGATAGAGGAACTGACTGCAGTGTGAGACAGCAGGAAGAATAATCTCTTTATTGGTGGCAGATTGTTGGGGTGCTACAATCAGCCCTGTTGTAATTCCTTTGGGCTGAGTAGGTTTGATGGCTGTTGTGTTCCTGTCACAGGGTGTTGCTACACCCTCACAAATACTTGGTTGTGAAATTATTGGATTACTGAATGAGCTTTTGTTCTGTCACCTACCAGACTCTGAATGCTCTGTTGTGAACCCGGGAGCTGAAATCCATCAGCGCATCCCCAAACCCTCCCGAGTTGGCGCTGACAGTGGCGTGTGTGGGCTCATTCACGAGCAAAGCAGGGGCTGAACTCTGCTCCTCTGACAAGTTCAGGGAGCCGAGGGTGCATCCCCCATCCTCAGGCTGCTCAGTTGAATCCTTGTCTTCCCCGAAGTCTCTTTCCCTGCATCCGCCGCCAGCTGGAGCCGCCGTGCTGTTCCTCTGCGTCTCATCAATTCGCAGCTCTCAGCTGCCAGAGCGTTGCCTGTGTTGCTGATGTCTCTGAATTCCTCGCTGTGAGGGGACGTTTGGCCCGTGTGACCCCGAGGGCGCTGTCGGTAATGGATCGCACATTGCGCGGGGTGAGCGCCTGCCGGGCTCCGGGAGAGGCTGGAGCAGCCTTTGGGATTCCAGCAGGATTGTTTGCACACACGCGTTACGCCCCTGTGCTGCCGAGGGGGTGGGTGTGTTTGTCCCCGATAAAAGATTGGCTTCTGCCCTTCATCTTCCCCAGCAGCCGGAGGAGCAGGAGCTGGGACTCCCCACAGCTCTGCAGGAGAAGGGAGAAGCCCATTTGCTCCCAGAAATGGGCAGAAAGCACTTCAATTTTCTTTTCCTCACCATTTTCTGCACAGTGGCTCTGACGCTGAACTGTGTCAGCTCCATGTCTGTGGCAGGGCTTGGATATGTTGTTACAGCAGCTGTTGTGCTGTCAGCTGTGGTAAGTGATGAACATCACAATTAAACACTGATAAACTGCTGGTTCCAGCTACTTACAGGAGTCACACTCCTTTAACTCTTTGCCAGGGTTTTGTCCAGTTTTTAGTGGGAATTTGGGAGGATTCAGGCTGACTGGAACCACGATGATAAAGTTCATTCTTTTCCGTCTTTGATATCTGATTTCAGCTTAGGAATCACTTTGATACCTAACTTGCTGTTTTGCTTTCTAGTTTGTAACATTCTTTATTTCTGCCTTGAAAACTGAGCATATTTTACTTGTGTCCATCAGCTGCTGTGAACATCTTCTTTGTCCAAGTGCTGAATGCTTCTAATGTAATATTGTGATGTTTTCTTCCCTGTTACCTGATAGCACTCAAAGGATGATGTGATCGATGGACTGACTTCATTGCCAATACACCAGAAATGTTTTATTTCCTTTCAGAATTACCGAAGTGAATTCTTCTATAAGAGAGGAAAGTGTTCATTATGCTTGTTTAAAAAAAAGGATATTGCACCGTGTTGATATATTGCATAAGTGTGGCAATGAACATATTAAACCAAAATTGCAATGTCCTTAGGACAGGATGTTGTGTAAATTAATGTAATTCCTACAAGGGAGCAGTTAAAGTAACAGGTCAGAACAGAAGAGCATTAAGAAACCTGTTAATGACCTAAATATTCAATGATATTCACAACATTTTTCATTTGGTTTTAGAAAACCTGTAAATCATGTTTGTGCAGGATGTACAACACGAGGAGTTAAGAGGGGTTTCTTTCTGACAGCCTGGAATGTCCAGCTTCATTTATGTGCCACACTGAAAAGTTATAAATTAGTAAGGAAAATACAGAGATTAAAATCCAGAGAGAGAGACAATAGAGTCTAGAAGAGGATAAGCCAGGAATAAACCAGGAAATAGAAGTGATTGGAAGTGAAAATCAACAGTGATCAATGCAGAGGGATTCTTTCCACACACGTCCTTGTTTTTTTCCCCCCTTCAAAACTCAGTGCACGAGAAAAAAGGAAACTTTCCACTTTTTGCCTGGTGCAACAAGTTAAGAGATGAGGAGCAATTTAACTTAAATCCCTCCTTGTGTCCTGCACACTGAACAGCATCCTCTGTCTCACCCCCAGCCTGTCAGCATGGTGGAACACGCCGAGTTTTTGAAGGCTGGGAAGGAACCCGGCCTTCAGATCTGGAGGGTCGAGAAATTTGATTTGGTCCCAGTGCCAAAAAACCTGTATGGAGATTTCTTCACGGGAGATTCCTACCTGGTGCTGAACACCATCAAGCAGCGCAGCGGGAACCTCCAGTACGACCTGCACTTCTGGTTGGGTGAGTGCTGGGAGTGGCCCTGCACACCTGGGAGCCCAGAGTGACCCCTGAGCCAGGAAATGTTACCCAAGGAAATAAAAAGCAGCAAAGTCAGAAGGTGGTTCTGGGTGTAAAAAGCCCTACTCGGGTCAAATATTTGTGTGGTCTCTGCAATAGAGAGTACAGCCACCTCTGATCCTAAAACCAGCTTTTCCTGGGCAATAGGACAGGTAAGTCCCTGTTCTGCAGAGGTTCACTGGGTAGACAAGACCTCAGGTGAAAGGTCTGGCTGAAATCCTTTCTGTCTGAAAGGAGGGAGGTCAGGTGTGTTCCACCTGAGCAGGGAGTGGGATTTTTCCCTCTCCACTGCCCTCTGCAGTCCATGCCACAGAGTACAGTGGATATGTGCTGTACTTTCCCCACAGCCTGCAAACCCCTGTGACAATATCACAGTCAGATCTGCTTTCTCCCCGTGTGTTTGCACAGTTGGATGCAGAGGCAGACCCTGCATTCCCTCCCAGTGTCTCTGTCCATGTTGCAGGTGATGAAAGCTCTCAGGATGAGCGTGGGGCTGCTGCCATCTTCACTGTGCAGATGGATGAGCACCTGCAGGGAAAGGCTGTGCAGCACCGTGAGGTGCAGGGCCACGAGTCCCCCACCTTCCTGGGCTACTTCAAATCTGGCATCAAATACAAGGTGGGTGACAACCGACCCGAGTCGGCAAGAAATGGCATCCTGCCCAATTCCCAGGAGAGTGAGAATTGCCCTTTTTCCAGTTGCTTAAAACTCATTCTCAGCCAGATGTTTTCAATGAGTTGGAACAGCACAGGGTGGAGAACAGCAGATCCCAGTGGGAGAGATTTGGCTGAATTAATAATACACAAGGAAAGCCCCAGAAAATTTTAGGAATCAAGGTTTTGTTTTTCTTCGAGAGGCAGAGGAAAAAGCAGTCCCAAGGCACCTGGAATGAATTTAAGAAGCAGCAAAGTTAATGGGAAACGCTTACCCAGGAGATTTGATTTCTCCCCACTTGCATAACAGTTTGACCTTGCAGTCTCTGTGCTGAGCCCACCCTCCCAGCATGTGCAATGTTTTGGTAAAGGAGATGAACAGCAGTGGGAGTTACTCCTCCCTGCCATCACAATAAAGTGGGATAGAAGTGAAAACATGCAGTCAAGCAGTTGTGTCTGTTAGGAATCCAAAGGCACAAGGAAAGTGATATCAGGTCACATGCTTGCAAAGTGCTCACATTTCCTCACGTCTGAGACTTTCCTGATCTTTCTGATTTGTTTATTTCCCACTCACTTGTTGTTACTTTCATTCACTTAAACTTGGTTGTGCTTTTTTTGACGGTAACTGACATGGATGCTGTTGCCTGCATTGATAAATAATCCCCAGTGTCTATCAGGAGGGAAAGTGAATCCTGAGCTTGGGCTCATTTCTGGTACACAGAGCATGTTATACACATGGGAATACACTCTTCCCCCCAGTGCTGGTGTGAATCTTTGCTCCTGTGTTTCCCCCCAGGCTGGTGGTGTGGCTTCTGGCTTCAGGCACGTGGTTCCCAACGAGGTCACCGTGCAGAGGCTGCTGCAGGTCAAAGGCAGGAGAACAGTCCGGGCCACGGAGGTCCCTGTGAGCTGGGACAGCTTCAACACAGGGGACTGTTTCATCCTGGACCTGGGCAGTGTGAGTACCACCTCAGGGGCAGGTGTGGCAGAATTCAGGGGCAGGAGATGTCTGACACTTCACAGAAGGTTGAAGCCATCTCAGTGCTGAGCATCCTGCAACACTGTCATTGCTCAGTCCCAGTCTAGTCTCACCTAGAGAGGCGTTGCCATGCTCTGACAGCACTTTCTCCTCTCCCCAGAACATCTTCCAGTGGTGTGGCTCCAAGAGCAACCGCCAGGAGCGGCTGAAGGCCACGGTGCTGGCCAAGGGCATCCGCGACAACGAGCGCAACGGGCGCGCCAAGGTCTTCGTGTCAGAGGAGGGATCCGAGCGCGAGGAAATGCTCCAGGTGATGATCCCTTTGTCCATTGCTCTGTGCTGCACTGGGAATGAGGGGTGTGCAAGAAAGGTGGGGTGGGTGCTGTGTGTGGTATAAACACACAGCTCAGGGCAGAGCCGGTCCTCTGCCCCGCTGGGACGTCAGAGGGGATTTACATGATTGATGTGGAGTTCTCTTCTACTCATTCTCTTCAGTGGAGTACCTGGGAAGGAAGATCCTCTTGGACTGGCTGGTAATGATTCTTCTCTCCCTTGCAGGTCCTGGGACCAAAGCCCAGTTTGCCAGAAGGAGCTTCTGATGAGACCAAAACCGACACAGCCAACAGGAAGCTGGCTAAGCTCTACAAGGTAACGAGGAACCCTGAGATAACTCTGGGGAGAATGGGGTGATCTTTGTGAAATCAGATGGAGGTGCAATAGCAGAGGGGAGCTGAGCTGTTCTGTGTCCTACTCCTGCCTCACTCTGCTTCTTAACGAGTTCTATGTGTGAACCTTGGTTGCTTACACTGCATGTCCATGTACTTTCTGTTGCATTTGTCACCACTTATGACTGTAGTGAGACAGGATCTTTCAGGAATTTTTGAGAGAAAGGTGGAAATGAGGGGAAAAGGGAGCTTTCCTCTGTGCTGTCAGGCATTGTGTTAGGAAGGTGAAAGAACTGGAAACAGTGAGCCTGAGAAGCAGGACCTGCCCCTTTCTAACAGCCACATGAAGCCATGACTTGGAAGGCGCCATTTGCCATCAGCTGTGTGAGTGGAGAAGAATGTGCAAGACTTTTTGGGAAGAATCTTCTCTAAGCAGCCTCTGGTATCCAGGGGATGAATATCTGCTTAGGTGGTTTGTTAGGTGGCACTTTATGCATTAGTCAGTAGAGCAACCCAGATTTTTAACCCCACTTGATACAGGGAGGCTGTTCCCAGTTACTCTCCAGTCCCTGTGTGCAGTTGGTTTGCTTTAGAAGATATTTCCTTTGCACTGAGGATATTTCCCATTTTGGACCAATCTCCCTTTGGTCCCAGCAGAATCTATATTTCAAATACTTGAAATCTTCAGAGTAAGTGTCATGTTTTTGGCATACTGTTGCTGTGTCAGAGGTATCCTGTTTGCAAACAATAGTGCCTGCAGCAGCCAGTGCATTCAAATGGATTTCCCTTCCCCTCCCTGAGTTGTGAACCATGGCCACGGAGCAGGAGGGAGCAGGGGCTGCCTTGTGTGACCTCTGTCTGTGTTGTCACAGGTCTCCAACGGGGCTGGGAACATGGCAGTGTCCCTGGTGGCAGATGAGAACCCCTTCTCCCAGGCAGCCCTGAGTACAGATGACTGCTTCATCCTGGACCATGGCACAGATGGAAAGATCTTTGTTTGGAAAGGTACCTGAGAGAACCAGGGAGGAAAGAATTAATACTGTAAATAGCAAGGCAGTTGTTCTCTCTCAGCCATCACAACAGGCATGGCAGAGATCAAACAATGGTCACTTGTTATTTGGCATCATTTATCTGGAAGGCTGGGCCCTTCTACTTTCGTAAAAGGTACCTGGGACAGTTTCTTCGCTGGGTAAAAAACCCTGACCCCCTTTCTCTCTATTTTCATTAAAGGCAAAAGTGCCAACTCTGAAGAGAAGAAGGCAGCACTGAAAACAGCCTCAGAGTTCATTGACAAGATGGGTTATCCCAAACACACCCAGGTAAGGACCTGTGGCAGCCCCAAGCACTGGGGTCACTTTTCTGCCACATGGGCCAGGGACTGCAGAGCACAGCTCAGGTGATGTGTCCCTGTCAGTCTCTCAGGTAGCTCCTCTTGTGGGACATCTGCTTGTTTTGGGAGATTCTGCAGTGCTGCTCCTGGGCTAAAGCATCATTTACCCCAGCACAAAGTCTCTTCCTCTCAGATACTCTTTTACCTTTTCCATGACCTCTTTCTTCTAAGAGTGAAAAAGAGGAGTAGATAAACCTGCTGTTCCTAGGGAGATGCTTCTAAAGGCTCATTCCTTTCAGATCCAAGTCCTCCCTGAGAGTGGTGAGACACCTTTGTTCAAGCAATTCTTCAAGAACTGGCGGGACAAGGACCAGACAGAAGGGCTGGGGCAGCCCCACGTTTCTGGCCACGTGGCCAAGATTGAGCAGGTCCCTTTCGACGCGGCCACCCTGCACAGCTCCAAGGCCATGGCTGCCCAGCACGGCATGGAGGATGATGGCTCTGGCAAGAAACAGGTCAGTGCTGGCACAGCCCCTCTGGGAAGGTTTCCAGACTTTTCTTTGCTGCTTGGTGGCATTGCTGCAAGAGCAGCGAGGCAAATGGAGGCCAGAGAGACATCAACACAGGTCTTGTACTACTGGGGGAATTTCTGACACCAGAAATAGAAGGAGAGTCTTGAAAGCCCTGCAGAAAAGCAGGGTTGATTCTGACTCCACGATTTCCCAGCACTGGGGACATGTCTTTATTCATCCTCCTGGTTATTCTCCCTGTTGCCATCCCATGTGTGAATGCCTTGGAGCACCTGGGTTCATGACTTCGAGCATAGAAGCAGGGGTGGAGTTGGGCTCGAAAGGGCTGGGGGCTGTCCAGAAGCGGTCCCGGCCGAGGTTTGGCTCTTCAAAAACGCCCCGAAAAGCCTCAAAGCTCCGTTGGGGACCAGCCCCTGGAGCGGATGGGAATTGTCGCGTCAGGTCCCGGCAGAGGGCGCGGCAGCACCGCCAGCTCCGGTGCGCGGAATTTGGGGATAACGCGGGCCGGGAACGAGCTCGTTCTGCAGCGCCTCTGCTCCTCTCCCGTCAGATCTGGAGAATAGAAGGCTCCGAGAAGGTGCCGGTGGACCCCGCCACGTACGGGCAGTTCTACGGCGGGGACAGCTACATCATCCTGTACGATTACCAGCACGACGGGAAGCGGGGACAGATCATTTACACCTGGTACGGGACTTCTGGGGCAAGTCAGGAAGCGCTGGGGCTGCGTGGGGCTGCGAGTCCACTCGGAAAATCGGTCACTGCTGGTTCCCGCTTTCAGAGGATCTTTGGGGGATAAAGTTTCACCCCGGATAATGCCCCCTTGCAAACAAAACAATACCAGGGGTCTGGGATGTTTCATTTGAAGTGGAACAATGGAGGGAATTACTACGTGAGCTTTTTTTTTTCAATTTCCCCCCCACCCCTGGTTATTACTCCCTTCTTTGGATCAAGCTCTGCTTATCTAGGAAAGTGCTGCTTATCTAGGAAATGTTCTTATCTCTCCCTGTACTTGCTGTGCTACAATAGAGGATATGGAATTTCTCCTTTGTGTTGGATCAAGTGCTGCAGAGATTCGGTAACACAGGGTTTCCTTACCTCCTCTTGATCTCTGTGTGTGGGGGGAAAGGCTGAGAATAAAGCTGGGATTTGGCCTTGTTCTCCAGGCAGGGCGCCGACTCCACACAGGATGAGATTGCAACCTCTGCATTCCTCACAGTGCAGCTGGATGAGGAGCTGGGAGGCAGCCCCGTGCAGGTAAAGAGACCCAGCAGAAACCAACCCAAACACTGGGGGAATAAAGAATATATATATATATATATATTAAACACCTGGCCCAGCTGGGTGCTCTGTGAATATTCCAGCTCCACAGAGGCCTGTAAAAGCCACTTCTGGTCAGTCTTGTCTCAAAACTGACAGCAAGTTTCTTTTTTTTCCAGAAACGAGTAGTGCAAGGGAAAGAGCCCCCTCACCTGATGAGCATGTTTGGTGGGAAGCCCTTGGTTGTTTACAAGGGTGGAACCTCGAGGGAAGGAGGCCAGACCGCACCTGCGGCAACGCGGCTGTTCCAGGTGCGCTCCAGCACCTCCGGAGCCACCCGAGCAGTGGAGGTACGTGCAGGGACAGTGAGCCTTGGTGCTCTGTGCACAGCCCTTGGTGGGAATGTGACCCAGGAAAGAGTTCAGTTCCCTCTGTGGAAGAGGAACTTGGGCCAGGACACAGGTTCAGAGCCCCACTGCTCTGAGAGAAAACATCTTGTGCACACAAAACACCTCTGCGCAACAAAGGGAAGATTAAATCCTGCTGAGGAGAGGGCAGTGGTTTATGGCTGCAGGAACTTCCCAAGTTTCCAGCTTCAAGAGGCTTCTTGTTGAAACAGAGGAGTTGGTATTAATGATTGAGCAGTGTTGGTAGCAGGGACTGCTCTGCCATGAGCTCCTAAATCTCCAGCCATAAGCACCAATTCTGGTACAATGACAGCCAGGCTAGGTCATATGTACCTGTAATCACACGCTGAAACAGTTATTTACTCTTCCCATGTGGAAAATCTAACTCATCACTTGGATACAGGGAATATACAACACATCTGACAGCCTTACATACTCATATGGAAAACCTTGTTTGCAGTTTATTCAACTGTAGGTTCTGGTTTGATTTTGATGTAACAGGCTCTGTGTAGAGGATGGGTAAATCTGACACCTGCAGTGTTCCTTCTTTTCAGCTGGATCCTACAGCCAGTCAGCTGAACTCCAATGATGCTTTTGTCCTGAAAACTCCCTCTGCTGCCTACCTGTGGGTTGGCCAAGGAGCCAGCAATGCTGAGAAATCAGGAGCACAGGAGCTGCTGAAGATACTGGGAGCTCGCCCAGTACAGGTTGCTGAGGGCAAAGAGCCAGGTGAGGGGGTCACAGTGGAGTCTGCAATCGTTCCTGTGTAGCTGCACGTGCTCAGCAGTTATTGCATGGATATTTTGTCTCCCAGAACAAGAAGATGTGGACATGGGCAAGAGGGGCTTCTCTGGGGTATTTTCATTGTCTAACAGCACTCTCATGTATGTTTGCATTGGGACTTTCCGACGCAGAGGAATGCTTCAAGTCCTGCCCAGACCATAACCCTGGTGTGTGCTCCAGGAACAGGAGAAGCCTCATTCTCCCTTTGTGTTTTGCAGACAGTTTCTGGGCAGCCCTGGGTGGCAAAGCTCCGTACCGCACCTCGCCCCGCCTCAAGGACAAGAAGATGGACACGCACCCCCCGCGTCTCTTCGCGTGCTCCAACAAGAGCGGGCGCTTCACCGTGAGTGTCTGGGGGGTTCCTGCAACACCACCTGGCAGGGCTGGGAGCAGCTCAGGCCCAGCTGCTCTCAGCCCCCCAGCAGCAGTTACACCTCATCTGTCTTGGTGTGGTTTGTCCTGGGCAGAGAAAGTGATGCTTGAAGCCTGTGCTCATTTTAACCCTCTGTTTTCCAGATTGAAGAAGTTCCTGGAGATCTGACTCAGGAGGATCTTGCCACAGATGATGTGATGCTCCTGGACACATGGGATCAGGTATGTCATTTTTAGAAGGGGACAAGAGGAGCAAAGAATAGGCACAGATTGGCTCTAGATGGAGACCTGAATCACAACAGCCAGAGGTGCTGCTGTATTACAGATTCAGCACACAACAGCCACAAGGCAACTCGGAGATGAATTTTGATGCTTTATGGAACAATGTTCAAACATCTGGTATTTTCCCCTGATATTAAGCTAGTGTAGAATTTGTTCAAGGTCTACAATTCATGTAGATAAAATGCAGGCAAAAAACTTCCCTTACTGACCAAGAGACCTTTGGCCATGTTGGTCAACGACTCAGGCACATCGACACGAGGATTTTCTGGTTTGTGTCACACTGTTCACTGAGCCTCATCTAAATTATCCCTTCATAAAGAGAATGATTGTTGCTGAAGTAATTAATATTTTTATCTTTAGGTCTTTGTATGGATTGGGAAAGACGCCCAAGAAGAAGAAAAGACCGAGGCACTGAAGTCTGGTAATGTCACGTTTTCCTCTCCGAACTATCCCTTTCTCATGACTCATGCAATTTATATTCTGACAGGCATAGATAAAACCATAGGGTGCAAACAGATAAAACCATAGGGTGCAAACTTTTGGTGGGTGTCTGTTCAAATGGCCAGCGTGGAGCTGCCTCTGTGGCAGGCATTTGGCAGTTTGTGCTGCAGGTGCTCAGTGAGATCCCCTCCCTGTGTCCCCAGCCAAGCGCTACATTGACACCGACCCCTCGACGCGGGACAAGAGGACCCCTGTGACCATTGTCAAGCAGGGCTTCGAGCCTCCCACCTTCTCCGGCTGGTTCCTGGGCTGGGAAGATGACTACTGGGCTGTGGATCCCCTGCAGAGGGCAATGGCTGATGTGGATGTGTGAGCAATGTTTGAAACAAAGTTCGGTGCCTTCAGTGCCTCCAGGAGCTCCTTCCTCCTGCAGGAGGTATGTTAACGAGGGAATGATGTTAATAGCCAATTAGCTGTGCAATAATTTCCGAAAACAATCACGACCAGTCGGTGACCCTACTCCTTGCTTTGATTATATTTAATACAATAAAGCTTGTATGAAATACGGGAAGAACAGAAATGGTGGGGTTTGTTACCAAGAAGAAAACATTACAGAGCAGCTGTGGATCCCATGTTTGAACACACCTTAGAAACCAAAACCTTCTTTGTGCCATCTTTTGCACATGGACTTTTTACTAAATTGTTACAGAGATTATTTTGAGGAGTTTGGACTGCTTTGCTTTCCCCTCTTCAGAATTATATGCATTTGAGACGCCGATAAACAGTATTTTACTCTTTCAGAAACTCACTCATTAGTAAACAACAGGTTTTTTATTCAGGATGAGAGCAAAAAGCATCTTGTAATGCCAACAAGAATTCACAGGGGTGGCACCTGCAGCAGGAGCAGCGGGAGTTAACAGAGTGACTCATCTTCCCTAAGGATTAACTTGGAGCTGTGCACTTGCTGTGTCTCCCACTCCAAGTGCCTGAGCACAGCAATGCTAATTATTCCAGCTTTGTTAACTGATTCTCCTGCTCTCAGCCAGAAGTAAAGCTCAATTTACATGAGCTGCCACCTTGAAAAACACAGAATATATTCCTTTGGTGATGCAGAGGAAAACCTGCCCTACAGACAGGTAGAAAAGCAACAGCACTTGGGCATCTCCTGCCAGTGACAAAGGCACAGCGTGTCGAGGCACAGGTACACCCAGGCCTAAAACACCTGTAAATACAGAGCTGATTGGAGCAGAAAGGGCATAAGAAACAACATGGAGTTATGCTGGCCAGTGGGAGAAGGGCACTTACATCATTGATCTTGGGGTTTCAGTTCCACTGCCACGTCCCAGAATTTAAAGATGTCAGACTCAGTGCTGGTGGCAGCCTGACGAGACTTCCCCATGCAGCCTCCAAATCTTCTCCTATTTTTCTGTACTACAGAGGTACAAAACAAGAAGTTTAACAGCTTGGGTTATGCGAGCTGAGGCTCAGCTGCTTTGGGGATGAAGTGTAAGCCCTTATACAACAACCACTCCAGGTCTGCACAGAGCAGCACCAACAGGTAAAGCACCAGTGCAGCACCTTCTGTTAAACATCACTCCTCCCTGCTAGTTACAGACATGTCATTTCCTAGAGAAATAAGGTTTAGGTCTGGATAAAATGCAGCACTTTGGTTTTTAAAAAGTATTTTTAAGAGAAACAGATACAGGTAGAGCCTTTTCAGTGCTTTAAAGCAGTGTAACTCTGTGCAGACACAGCCCCATAACAACAGCAGCGCATCAGTGACCACAAGCACGTTGCATCCACAACTATGGCATGTTTGTGCCATTCCTGGGTGGCAGAGACAGAAGGTTCCACTAGCAACTGCTTCTCATCAATGGGGACTGGTTTAGAGCACGAGCCTGATTTTCAGGAGTCCCCAGGACACTATTCCACTTCCCTTGCAGGGCTACAGACCCATTTTGTGGAAGGAGTAATTCCAAATGTCGGATCACCTCTACCACAACTGCTTTTCTACTCTATTTGAAAAGGAGGTTTTGGATTAGAGGCGTCCCACCCAGGACAATATGGATAAAGCTTATTTCTTTATAAAGATCACAACCTGCTTGTGCTCCTTCCGAGAGGCTTTCAACTTCAAATATTGCGACTGCCGACATTCACAAACATTACATACAAGTTCTATAACACACTCAGTAAAACAAAAAGGTTCCTCAGCAAACCCACTTTGCTAACACTGCCACAAGCTACACTACACAGGGAATTCAGTGCCGCAAACGTGGGCTGACCCCGAGCTCGCCCCTCCCCGAGCCTCTCTACTCCTTCAGACCTAGGAGGCCCTGCAGGATGTTTATGGGCAGGGGGAAGACGATGGTGGAATTCTTCTCGGCAGCGATGGTGGTCAGGGTCTGCAGGTACCGGAGCTGCAGAGCGGCAGGAGACTCCGTGATCACCATGGACGCCTCCTTCAGCGCCCGCGACGCGTTCATCTCCCCCTCGGCCGCGATCACCTGTGGGGGCAACACCAGTCACCCTCAGCTCGTCCTGCGCAGGAGCTACGGGCAATCCACAGGCTGATGGCAGCCCCAGGCACGTGCCAAAGGCACTGCCCGGCGCCCTGGGAAGTGACCTGCCCTGGGCACGTGCTTTCACCAGGCACAAGCCACTCCCGTTTGCTCCCCAGGCCCCAGTGCCTGGCATCCTCCCATCCAGACTGCAGGATCACAAAAGCTGGCACTGGGTCTTGACAATGCAATGCAAGCATTTATTCTGTCTTACAAAAGCTTTTGTGTTTCTTCCAGCACTGCCTCTTAAAACCAGAGGCACTCCCCACAGATAGCTGAAAATATTTTCTCCCTCAAGCTGTAATTTTTTTTATCTACAAGGGCTTGAGAAGGAACGGTGTATTTCTTACTTGGGAAAAACCAGATCCAGCCCCCAGGCTGATGTCATTACCTTGGCTCTCGCCTCCCGGGCAGCCTCTGCCTCTGCAGCCATGGCTCTCTGCAGCTGGACAGGCAACTTCACATCCTTGATCTCCACACGTTCCACCTTAATGCCCCAATCGTCTGTGGCATCATCAAGTGTGACCTACAGAAGGCAGGACAGGTAAGTGACACCACACACCTGGCTCAAACTAATGCCAAATTTGAGGAATGACCAATAAGCCAAATGAATTCTCTTCAAATTTTCACACTTCCAGGGCTTTAGTATTTGTTGTATGATTTGACAGTTATAAGAGCACAACTGTTTTAAACTAACAAAAGCCCCCAGAGCTTGATCAATGTATTGAAGGAATTCTGTGGCAGTTGCCTTCAACAGTGAAGGACTGACACAGGGATCCAGGGAAACCTTCCTCTCCTGTATCCCTCGTTCCCACATGCTAGCCCCCACTGGCCCTTAGTGCTTTAGTCCCTCATTCTTATTTTACAGAATGTCCCCACAAGAGTTCTTGTCAGGGCTTTGCCTACAGCTCCAAATCACAACTTATCACTTAGAGATAAAACAAATCCACACCTTTAAGTTATCCATGGGATTGCAGCTTAAGCTGCTGTTTGATGGATTGCTCCAAGCTGCTCATACCTGCATGCTGTGTGCAATTTCCTCACGGTCAGAGAGGATCTCAGAGAGGCTTTTGGTGCCCAGGACATTCCTCAGGGTGGTCTGTGCCAGGAGCCGGGTGGCCGAGTCGGCGTTGGTGATGTTTGCCACGGCCAGGGTGGCATTCTGCACCCTGTAATAAACCACTCCATCCACGTTAACTGTCACTGAGTCCCTGGTCAGGATCTGAAAAGCAGTGGGAAAAGGACAGAATAGTCCATTAATACAAGGTTAATTTGTTTTCCTACACCAAGTCCTGGTTTCCCACGGCCTTGAAAACAAAAGTCCTTATACACATATGCGGCATGTGAACGTGTCACAGTGTTCATAAACCTCCCAGTACAGCTGAGACTAAATATGGGATTAGAAACTTCTCAGTGAAAAGTACATTCCATTAGCTTTGCCCTTATGTTATTTTTAACCCACTTCCTCGAATTCACAGAGGAATCTGCAAGTCATACCAGTGACAGGAAAAGGAGAGAAGGCAGAAGTTATTTGCTCTGAAATTCACCTTCATCTGGGAAGGTTTACCCAGTGAATCTGGCAAGGACCAGGCAGGTCCCTGTGCTGTCTTTCAGTGAGGTTACATCAGTGTGAGGCAGCCTGACAGCAGGGCTGTGGGGACTGTGCTGCAAAACTGCAGCCCCTGGGACAGGAGGGTGCCATGCACACAGGACCTCAGAGAACCAGGGCCGTGCCCAGAGCTGCCCTCGTTCCATGGTACACAATTACCTTCCAGATTTACCTGCCCTGTCCCTTCCCAAACTACCTCTTTTAGCAGGCTTTTCATAACACAAAAGCTAAAGAACGAGTACATGCACAGCAATCATGTTGAACAAATAAAAATGGATTTCTGCCTCTGTGTAAGGAACACAAACAAACCTAAATCCATAAGCGTAATTTAATCAAGTCAAAAGAAAAACCGGATTACTGATGACCTCACTAATGGTACATCAGCAGCTGCAAGCACACTCTGCCTGCCAGTGATTAGGTTTCTCCCAATTACCCTTTAGAGTGTACCAGGACAGCTGCCATTTGTCTCAATCTACAACTATCCATGAGCTACAAAGCCACGAGCAGATGTGACAGGAAACAGATGCACGACACAGGTTGCATGGAGCATCTCTGTCTCCCAAAATGCACCTGATACCTCAGTGATACTGTTATAACCATCAGGATACAATTGTGCACAAACTTATTTTTAGAGGGACGGTTGGGTTTTATTCTTTTGTTATTCATTTAGTTGGCAGCACTGAGTTCACCTGGCTTAATGCTCCTGAGACATTCTGCTACAAAGTTAGGATGTCCAAGGAAAATCAGAGTAATTTTTTTGTTCTTTAGGACATGCCACGAGTGGCAGCACCTTCATCATGTCCCTGTGCAGGGCAGGGCACAGGAGCCACGTGCACACAAACCCAGCAAAGGGAGCTGACCACTCATTCCCCCAGTTGCTATAAATAGCATTTAATGTATACATCAATTTCATCCCCTTACTTGAGCCAGTTTATACATGGAGATAAACTGGCACAGGACAGATCCCTGCTGTGCCTGGAAATCTTCCAGATTTCGCAGAAGCAATTAGGGAATGTTGTATGAAGCCCATCAGCCTTCATTCCAAACCCCTCCCATGCCAGCTCTCCGGCAGCATTCAATTATCTCATTTGGACCTCAGAGCATCATCTGTTTTCTTTCAGTGCTCTTCCCATACTGGATGACATTTCCAAGGGATATGTGTATTCTTCACAATATGTTGCACCTGCGCAAGGAATCTGTATTCAAACTGCACATTACCCAATACTCAGAGGGGAGAAGGAAAAGCAAAGTGCACAAAATTCTGCAAGTACTGTAGTAGATGCAAAGTCAAATGCAAACTCACCTCCTGAGGAGGGATATCAAAAGAGATGGTTCTCATATCAACTTTGATGAAGCTGTCTGTGCAAGGCAGGACAAAAAACAAACCTGTGCCAAAAAATCCATTCAAGAAGATGTGAAAATGGGTCACTAAAGCAGACAAAACTTGTTACTGCAACAAGCTGGAATCCAACTGTTGTGGCTGTGCAGCTCTCTGTGAGGAGCTCAGCAGCACAACACTTGTTAGTGGCTTCCAAACCAAGGTAAGATTCTCAAAAATGCATGCTGAGAAACTTCAATTTATCTGGGTATCACTTACTTAGAGATTTTTAACATTTGGAAATAGAACAGTCCCAGAACTATTAACACTACTTTTAAAAATATCCCCCACATAGTTACTCGTGGGGCCTAATTCTGGCAAGCATCAACCTCCCGCCTTCTGTTCTGGTGCCTCACTGAGATTCTTCAGCTTTACAGCAATGTGGAACATTGCAAAGCCTGGGTGAAAATGAAGGAGAAGCCATTGCCCCTTCCTGTCACTTCGAGCAGCAGGAGCAACAGCTGAAAGTAACATTCTTGCAGATCTCAGAGTTTCTGATATACACAGGCAACTCGTCAAAACTGTCAAATCCTCTACCGGCTTCTGTTACTTCTGAAGGACATCAAGGTTTTCAGACTCACTGGGTTTAACTGATACATTCAACTTCTTTTTTCAAATAACCCGTTTGAAAACTCCCTTTACATTTAGTGCTTTTGATTCTGCCAGCAGTTCATACATTAACAAAAGAGAGCTGGGTAAAATTAAGTTTGCTGGCTTCTCAATCCAGAGTATGAATCAGAACTTTACGAGCTGGAAGAGACCCACGAGGCTCATAAAGACCAATTCCTGTTGTAACACATCCTCTTACTGGAAGTAACAGAATTCTTGAGAAATCCATTTGCCACTTTATTGCAATGTCTCTACAGCATTATTGTTTTGCTGATGACTGTTTGGAACCAATTGCTACCCAGGACATACCTGGTCCCTTTGCTCCCCCTTTTAGGATGCGTCCAAGCCTGAAGATGATGGCTCGCTCGTACTCCTTGATAATCTGCAACAGATTGTTGGGTGTCACACATGTGTTTCCACAAGTCACATGGTGCATTCTAAATTATGCACACACCAGGCTAGGACAGTCTTGAGTCTCAAATTTAATACACATTTCTCTGCTGGCTGCCTTGGAGAATTTTAGCCGAAACTTTATTGGCAAAAAGCAAAGAGCAAAAGGAAAAAATCAGGACAATAGTCCACAAGAAATATTCCTCAGGCTCTCAACAGGATGGCACCTGGGCAGGTCCAGGGACCAGCAGCAGCCATCAGGAGTATCCTGGCAACAACACAACAAAGCGCAGCATTTGTGACCCAGCAGGAATTTTTCCAGCTCCAATTCCGATGCCACATCAGCCAAGCCAGGAGGAAATAACTCCTCCTGCCTGGAAACTGCAAACATCAATTTCAGAGTGATCACAGACAACACCGTGTCTTCAAATGTGTCACACGCAGCCACATCCATGTACATAACTACAGATTTCTATTTACATACTTCATATTTAGATGTGTGATATGCAGGGAGTGATCTTAAAAAAATAAAATAGCAGTTCTCTGAGAGCAGTTATGGGTTCATGCAATTATTCTGATCCTTCAAATGAGCTTATTTACTAATGACAAGTGGGCAGATGTAGTAAAGACATCAATGCAGGAATTATTTTGACCAAATGTTGTAATGCCACTTTTATTCTTGGTTTGAATATTAATACCCTGAAGTGCTGGGGTCTGCTGTCTACTGTCTGCTATAGCTCCAGAAAGAACAGAGTTGCATTAATTTGTGTTTAGAACAGGTAAATCCAATTGAGAACAACAACAACCACTCTGCATTTCTTAAAGTTTTAATCCAACTTAGCAGTGAACGATTTTACCTTTATGCACATCCATACTGATATTGGAAATGTAAGGACAGTGAAAACAAGCGAGGTGATCACCAGGATCCATCCACACAGACCAAGGCCAGGATCAGTATCATCTACAAAAGAGCAGAAATTTTCACTTTTTTAAACCCAAGAGTGCCTATTCAAGTGCCTAAATTGGATATTTATGTTGAATGTTCCTTGAAATAAGTCACTGTTAGCACTACTCCTCTGGCCAAATGCACTAGGTTTAGATCAGAAATCAAATTAAAAGCCAAATTCTGCTTTGATTTTCACTGGTCTCTAAATTGTGCAAGAAAGCTGAGAGCAGAATGCTGTCCAAGTAGCATTTATGGAGAAGTGTACCAACATTTAAGTTTCAATTCTCCAATGCCTTTCTCTCCCCAGGTTTTTCTAGCAGAGTGACTCGCAGGCAGCAGTGGAAATTGTGTTCCTTTTTTTTCTGAGCAGCCAGAGGACTCTCATGCAGAACACAAATACCCCCCAGCCTGCCAGCTCTGGGACAGCACCGTTAGAACTCGGGTTCTGTTCTGTCATGGGTGCACATCTAAGGAAACCACAATTCTCAGACCTGTTGGATCTGGGAACTTGGATGAGGTACAAGATTAGCTGGATGTGAAATAAAGCCTCCATAAAGACCTTCTTGGCCAGAAACCCCTCATGCCTTCTTTGTCCGTCAGGAAAAGACAGCTGAAGGTAACTCTGGGCTCAAATAACGAGCTGGTGGTTTCAAAAGCTACCCAGCCAAAGCCATGACAAAATGTGGGCCGGGAGGCATTCACAGAGCTACAGGAAGTTCCTTATCCTGTCAGTTAAGGCTCCTAAGGAGCTGCCAGGAGCCTGCTGCCAAGCAGGGACGTCCCAGGGTGACACCCAGCACGCACAAACAAACCTTCCTACTCTGGAGATTCAGAACTTCATGTACAAGTCACATCTCAAATGATGTCAAATTTCAAGTTTGAGCAAAGAGGATGCTTTATTTAGCACCAGTGTGGTGTTTTTCACAATACAAGAAGGGAGAGAGATGCTGTCTTGTGGAAAGCTCTGTGAGATACAAGAAACATGCCTGGCATTTGTGGGATGAGCTAGTTCTGAAGCATCTCATCACAGCACTGGGGTAACTTCATCAAGAGGTAATGCCTGATTTCTCAGTGAGGCTCACTGACATCCTGAGAGCAGCCAGCCCAAAGCACCCAACTGGGACTGACAGAGGTGGTGCAGAGGTAACACTGCAGCTCCTGGAGGTGAAACCCATCCCTGCCCACCCCACAGCCTGAAAACAAACCCTGCACCAAGTGATGGCTGACAGTATCCTTAACCTGCCACTGGAATTTTCTCCTGAGCTAAAAGGCAGGCAAGCCCACACTCTGGATTTATAGCCTGCTGTGGTGGGCAAATCTAAGTAGGCAATAAAAAAAGAGCAAATATTCTTGAGCAACCTCTTCAAGAAATAAACACAAGGGAAAAGACTATTAAGAAATAATAAAAAAAAACTTAATTGAATCATCCTTCAATGCCTTTAAGTCTGACTGGAACAGTTACCATTACTTTAGCAAGAAATTATCACTTGGACCATCAAACTGTATTAAGAATTTATAATACACACTTAGTGCTGGAGGCTAAGATGGAAGGCAAAGTTCTTATTACAGCTTGAGGTGTGGCACATGTTCATTTGTGATTTATTTCCTTCTGCAAAGACTCCACAATCCAAACAAGCACATCACTGTCAAACAGCAAAAATGTGCCCTGACTGAAAACAAAATGCCAATTTCGAAGTGAACTAGATGTCTTCACAGATGCTTCTCAGAGCACTTCACAGGGGAAGTACCAAAATTACGACACCCAGTAACCAAAACTACGTCTGATGCCACTTACTCCACATTTTATTGTGATCGCACAATAAAATGTGCTGCAGGAGAAACCACCTCAGCAGTGTGTTTGGGAAAGGCTTGCAGAGACGTGACCACGGCGAGGTATTAATAACTAACACAGTTACACATGAAATGCAGATCCTCTCTGAGGATACCAGAACCAGCATGTGCCATTGGGCATGAGGCCCAAAGCGATCTACAGTTATTTATACAACAACTCAAATTACCCAGCCAAAGGCTTCGTACACAAAGCCATCTTATAAATACATTTCCTTCTGTGGTTGCAAACAAGAAAAGCATAAAATAAACCAGGGCTTTCCTGTCGCCTGTTTATGAACAATGGAAGTAACAGGAAAACAGCTTCCAGTGAGTGAAATTGCCAGTTGTGCTATTTCAGTGCATCTCCTGAATGTCCTGATATCAGACCAATACCTCCTAACTGGAAGGTCAAAACCCATGTCAAGGACAATACCAAGAAGTAAAAATTCAATATAAGTCATTGCCCTACCTGAGAACTTCTATCACTTCCTCCAGTCACACCTAGACAGGATTTGGCTGCAGCGAAAAGCCACAGTAGCATCAAAAAACAATCCCTAAGTGTTCCTCGTTCTCGTTTACTGGTGGAGCGCCCCAGGGATTACTTCTGTTGACTCTGCTTGTCATTATTTGCATAGTTTCCCCCTTAGTGATCCGAGTTACTGTACAGGAAAGGGAGCCACGCAGCACAGAAACCCACCCGAGTTATGCCACCGGGGCAGCTCATGGTGATGCTCTGAGACGTTCCCGAGGGCGGCGCGAGGACCTGCGGGAATCACCACCGACGGCCACGTTACCCGAACGGCCACGGGGTCAGCTCCGCCTAAACCGGGGCTGGGACTCGGCATTCTCCGTTAACCGGGGCTGGGACTCAGCATCGCCCGTTATCTGGGGCTGGGACTCAGCATTCCCCGTTATCTGGGGCTGGGACTCAGCATTCCCCGTTATCTGGGGCAGTGGACTCAGCAGCCCCCGTTATCTGGGGCTGGGACTCAGCATCCCCCGTTATCTGGGGCAGTGGGCTCAGCATCCCCCGTTAACCGGGGCTGGGGCTCAGCATCGCCCGTTAGCCGGTGCTGAGGGTTCGATAACCCCCGTTAGCCGGGGCTGGGGGCTCAGC
>VYXD01004966.1:127498-177761 GCA_013397195.1 Hylia prasina
TTCCCCTTCCCATTCCCCTTCCCTTTCTCTCTCATCTCCTTCTTTGCTAGAAAATGGTGGAATATCTTCTCTCCTAATTTTTGGTTCAATAACTAAAGGAAATAAAAAACTTGATTTCTGTCTGCCTAGAAGAAAACAGTGGACTTGGAAATTGATTTATTAATCTCTAGGTCTTATGATTTATTAATCTCTAGGTTTTATGAAGAGGATGATTTCATTGGATTTTGGCTTTATTATTTCCCTAACTCAGTGTCATTTCAAATATGGGAGTTCTGGCAGCAGGAACTCCTTGGTAGTGCTGTGTGGTTTGTTTAACCTTTCCCTGAATTCCAGTGTGTCTGCTGGGCAGTTAATTAGAAGGAGGATTTGTGTGGGGTGTATCAGCAGATACAGAAGGCAATACTCTACACTCAGGATATTTATTCAGCAGCTGTTCTTTATCAGTGGGATTTATCTGTAGTGAACCAAGCTGCCGTTAGATGTCAGCAGGATATTGAGCACAGCCTCTGCTGACAGCGAAGCTGGTGTTGAGTGCATGGATTTGTGTCACCTCAGGGGTTTTTTAAACGCAGTAAAGTAAATTGTACTACCCAACGATTATGGAATAATAGCAAAGCTATTCCTGAAACTGTTGTTGGTTCTTACCTTAAAAGTTGCTGGATGTGGAATATTCAGTCTCAGGATTATGTTTGGAGCTGGCTTATTACACTAAATTTTGTGTGAGAGCTCAGTTTTACTCATGCTCTTCTAAACACGTGAAGTGCTGTGTGCTGTGAGGTTCCCAGGGGGATTAGCCATGGCAGTTTGGGAGTGAGCTGTGGTGATGTGCCTTATTTTAGTGCACTTTTCCCAGTTTACAATACATTTTAAACAACCCTTACAGTTGTTTTCCATTGCTGTTTGCCATTCCCAGTTTTGAAGGATGCATTTAGGTATGTCAGGACATCTACTGGGTTCTTGCTACATATGTGTTTAAATGTTTTGTTGAGTTTTTAATTCTCTGGAGAACTTTATTCACTTTCCTTATACATTTGCAGTAGGTCTGTCTCCATATATTTTGACTTCGATCTTAAAAGTGCTGCTTTGAATCAGTTTCCCCTAAAACATCTAGAAGTAATCAAACCCAGAATGCAAGTTCCACAAACATTTCCCACACTACAACAGCCTGCATTTCATTTAGCTGCCTATTTTTATATCATGGGACTATTTGTTTTCAGTGGAAATAGCGTATGTATATGTTGGATAATAATCCCAAAATAGGCATGTCCTAAAATCAGGTTTCTTTAAACAGAGTAATTTCTCCCACATTAAAAGATTCATAGTTTAAAATAGCTTTGAGTCTGGGAGGTTCATTATTTTTATGTTGCTTACCCTTGGAGAATACATATGAAAGATCATTCAGAGCAAAGCTCACACTGAGGGAATCTCGAGTTTAGGGGCTGCTGTCCATGGATTTAACAGGAGAACGCAGGGCTCACAGCAGCCTGCCTCCCCAGGGGGTGCTGCTGCTGGGGGCATTTGAGCTTTGAAACAAATCATTGTGCAAAATAATCTGCATATTTTTTTCCTGGCTTAGGATACTTCCATTATTACAAAAAATCTGGTCGAATTTTCAGCAAATACTTCTACTGCCAACTATCTATGAGTATTACAAGTATTTTAGAAATCTAGGAAATTCTACACAACTAACTCCTTTGAATTCTCCCATACATCCTGTGAAGGGATATTCAGGTCCACAAATACAAATCAAAGTCAAATTAAACTGTCCTTGCTGCTGGTATTTGCTTGCAGAGAATATTTTGGAGATAATTTTTGTTTTCTGAAGTGTTTCTTACAGTTCAGTGAGGCAGAGGACTGAGTTTGCGATACTTTGGCAGCCCAAGAGCTCCTCCAGCCCTGGAGCCAGTTTGGGAGAGGGGAAAAGAAGAGAAGGGGATGTAGGAGTTGTAAATTCCCCCATTTCCCAGAGCTCTCCAGTCAGTTTCTCTAAGGAGAAACTTCCTCCTCTTTCCTATGCTGGTCATGTGCACAGAGCCTTTACTTGTCATTCCTGGGCTTACCCAGGATCCATCTGGGCAGCCAGGGCTCTTGTTGATTTTTCAATATAATGGTTTCTTTACTTCTGTAGGTTTGGCAAAAGAGAAAATTTGTGTCTGACAAAACAGAGGAGGCCTGAGGTAACGCACACAAACCAAGCAAATGTGCTAGAACAAGTCAAAGGCATCAAGGTGCCCCAAAGCAGCACTGGAATGTCACTTTGCTGTTCCAGAAACCCAGGCTCAGAAGGAATCCTCCTGCATATGTCACTGAAATTACAAGTTTGTCTCACACTTAGATAGCCTGGGGGGTTTAGCACTTGTAACTGCTCCATCCCTGGAATTAAGGAGCAGGGCTGCATTCCAGAACACTGGCATGCTTGAAAGATTTAGTTGCAGAGTAAGAGATTATGTTACTGAAAAAACAAGATACTGAAGGGCTGTACATTTCACTCTGTGTGTTTAATAGTTCTATATTTTAAACCAGAATGACTGTGTGAGACACTGGAAGCAGTTCTGGACAAACAATAAAGCCTAAATCTGATGATAAAAGTAACAAAGCCCTGGGGATTTTGTAATAAAAATGTGTTTTATTGCAAATACATTTCTGGCAGCAGTGATTAAACTGTACTGGATGCAGAAAAAGAACGAAAGGAAATGTTAAGAAAATAAAGACAAACATTTATATTCACTTTTATTGACAACAGAATTTGCTCTGAGCTGTGGGTCAGTGGCAGTAGACTCTGGTGAGTCACATACTTGTGTCAGGATATTCCTGAAATGGCCCAGTCCTGTGTTCATCATTTGCATGACATTATTTTTTCCATAGTCAGGGTTCTGATGGGGCTCAGATTTCTATAACAACCTTTGATGGGAGATTTTAAGTGCCAGTGGGAATTGACTGGCACTGAGAGATTTTACTGGATGACCAAGCCCCACAATTTTCCCTCTTGTTCCCCTGTCCATGGCAACTGTTGTTCTTCCCTTGTCTTTTTGTAGAAACATAGAATCATTGAGGTTGGAAAAGACCTTCAAGATCATCAAGTCCAACTGTTACATGAAATGAAAGAGCTAATTGGCATTTTTGAAAATCTAGCATTAAGTAAAGCTGAAAGTTTAAGAACAGGTTTGATAGAGAAACCGAGAGCCCCATGATGTGTTTCTATGGAAACTCCAGTTTAAGGTTTTATCTGATGGATTCTAAAAAGGGTACAATCTGCCTCTTTTTTGTGATTGGGGAGACAGAGGAGAAATACAGCAAAATCAGTGTTGCAGTGATCTTTGGAAAGATAGTTAATGAAGTGCTTCAGGATGAAAACTGCTGTATAAATGAAAGGTGACATTTCTGTCTTAATCACTGCCTTTAGTGATGAGATTTTTAGGACAGATTGCTGGAGAGAAGCTGCAGCTCAGCAGTCAGAGTACTGGTATAAGTTTCCATTCAGCTGCTGTTGCTGAAATGTTTGTTTGTTTTTACTGAGTATCTGAGCATTAACTTCTTGCTTAGAGTTAGTCAGATGATGTGGGCATTTCCTGGGCACATCTGGGGGCATTTCCAGTCCTGACTCATCACATTTCTGACTTCCTCATTCTCTGCTGGTAAATGTCCACCCTGCCCTGCTGAGCCACATCCCTCCAGTCCCAGAGGCCCCACAGCTCTGCCAGTGGCCTCGTGGTTTCTCTGCTTCTTGTGGAATTGCAGAGTGCTTTGGGTTGGAAGGGAACTTAAAGTCCATCAATGGACTGGAGCAGGTGCCTCCAAGCCCCAGCCTGGCCTTGGACACTTCCAGGGATGCAGGGATCCTCTGCCAGGGCCTCCCCACCCTCACAGGGAAGAATTCCCATCCAGCCCTGCCCCGTGTGAGCCATTCCCCCTTGTCCTGTCGCTGGTGGTGCTGCAGCACCCACTGCACAAAGCCTGTGCCCCGGGCTGTGCTAACCGGGCCAAGGCTGCACAATTGATTCATCCTGTCAGAGATGAAAGCTGTGATTCACTGAGCCCTTGTGCTATTTCTGTCCAGGCGTTTAGTCACTTGATTTCACTTTCTCAATCAACACAGATCAGTTCACAGCCTTAGAATTCATTATGCACCATCTATCACTTTCTACCAGATCTTTCAGTAGTTCATGGCAGAGACTCATTCTCACTTAATCAAGTTTGAGTTCAGAAGTCAGTGGCACCTTGTGCTGGCTCTGGTTAATTCCCTCACAATTCCATGGCCATACAAATGGCTTCATTAGCAACACAGCATATGCTCATGTTTAGAATTGGTTGAGACTGAGACATCTTCATCTTTCATCTTTGTCTTCTAATATTGACTGTTAGAGCAAATGAAATTTGTAGTTTTACTTGTGCTCTAATGAGTTCAGGAACTACTTGGACTCTCTTACACCAAGTATAGATTCACTCCTGAATTGATGCTTTAAATAGAAAAAGAGCAGAAATTTATTTCCAGTTTAAGGAATTTTCTCTCTTCCCACCTCCTCAGAAAACTCAGAGCTACCTGCAGTTTCTTTCCTCTTGATTTGGCTCTTCATCTTTTGTTGAACAATTTCCCATGTTTGCTGCTTCTTTCCTTTGGGGAAATACTGTTGCACAAGTAAAATGTGGAATATAGTGTAAAGAGCACTGTTTCCAACAGCAGCTACCAGGCAACCCTAAAGTTCAGGATTTTTCATTCTGACACAAGTGTTTGATACTGGAAATGAAATATTTCTGCTTTGGCTCATTTGATTTGTTCCTTTAAATAGATTGAGTGGAGTACACCAGGTGTTTGGAGCTCTAGCACAAAATAAAAGGAGAAATTAATAAGGGTTTAGAATAATTTTAAAGATAGTGAGAGTGGTTTAATGGGAGAAAAATTTACTTTCCCCATTGTACAAAACCAAACAGAAACAGGCTGGTGCCAGCAGCTGAACAATGTAAAATAATGACTGGCTTTGTGAGGCTGTTCAAACCAAATGACTGAAATTATCCCAGTGACGTGTTCCCAGTTCAAGAGAGAAAAATGAATTCATGAGTATCGTGCATTTCTGGCCTTCATAATTCCACTCTCACTTCTGGCTGCATTCTCCCCAGAATCTGGGATAGCAGTGCAGGGTTCTGGAAAGGTAAATTGCTGGCAGAGGGTTTGAAAAGGATTAATTTTCACCGTGCCAGGCTAGAAAAGATTTTTTTTCCTTCCTTGATTTGTAATGTGGGTTCAGAGACCAGCAGCAGACTCCAAGTAAAATCTCCAGCCCCAGAGAGGTGAGCTTTCTTCTGCCCATTCTGCAGGGGGTTGAAGAGGAGCTCACATGGATTTCAGACACGTTCTACAGATTACTGACAAGCCTCTCCTAAACAGAATCACTGATCTTGACATCCCAGCTGTGCCCGGAGCAGCTCACACACCCTGTCTTGGGACAAAAGGACACTTCCTTAGCATCCAAATCTTGTGTTTACTCTTTTGGTTTGGGGAATTAGACCCACACTATCAATATGGTTAACTACACGTCCTGACTGAGCTGGAGCTGCTACAGTAATTCCAGATACATCATGTGCAATATTCTACTGTAGAACAGGAGAGCTACAACAAACTCTTTGCCCCCCAGGGCCAGCAGTAACATTATTTGAAAAGGAAACAGAAATGATTAAACTGTTATGGCCTCTGACTCTCTTTCTCATTTGGTTGACAAGATCTGGTTGGTTAGAAGGTTAGATGAATTTGATGACTATGTTTAAATTACAAGATATGATGATAAACTTTCAAGAGGATATTGCTATATTTAGTAAATCTCTCTAATAAAGCACTGCTAGTAGAAGCTTTTACTCAAGCTTTCTTTAGAGCTGTCAAGACACTCTTTAGTCAGTGACTTTTATTGCTTGTCTCTGTGCAGTGTTTGTTGAGCAGCTGATTATCTGATCATAGAACAGTTTCTGGTGTGCTGTGTGAAAGAAATATTTTATTTTTATTTCTCCTGCTTCAGCAGGACAGTTTCATATTGGGTGCATCTGTTGTTATTAGTCATGGCTAAAGTAGCTTGAGGGAGTCCCACAAAGCTATATAGATTCTTTAAAAACTTCTGTGACAGATATATTGCTTTATGACTCCCCACTGGGCTGATTTTTGCTATTTTCTGAAACTTATTTAGTAGAAAGCCTTTTTTAGGATTATTACTGTTAATTATTTTCCTTAAAGTAATAAGATGCTATTTTCATTTACAGCATGAAAGAAGTTTGGTGTATGCATAAAACATAATCTGACTTCAGTGCTATTTTGGTATCTTTGGGGATTTTTTTGGTTGAACTAGACGAATGAGAAGCAATTATTTTTTTTTGTATCTATGCAATGTGGATGTTCCTGAAAAGTGTGTGGGTTTTTGTATGAAGTCTCTTTCCTTGCATTTAATTCAAATCAGTTTCCAGCCACTGGACAGGGTGTGGCTTTAGGAAGGAATCTCTAAGGAGCACCACAAGCCCAGAGGGAATCGTGCTGTAATTTCAATAAGAGTAAAAGTTTACTGGCAGTCAATACAGAGATATGGGTAAAACATTCCAGATGCAGCATAAAACAATCCCTGACATCCTCTCCTCCATAAAGTCCTGTGCCATCTCTTTGGCCTTTGCCTTGTCTGGGTTCTGCTCATGAAGTTTCCCTGGGCCTAGAGAATTACCTGCTGTGTGTCAGGTGTGCCCAGGGCGGTGCTGTGAGTGAGGCTCAGAGCTGATGTGAGATCCAGGACATGGCTGAGAGGGGCAGGAGAGCCACTGGGGCCCTCTGGAGCCCCTCTGGAACCCTCTGGGGCCCTCTGGCTCACCTCACCTCCCTGGGACAGGAGATTTTACCCCGAGGATCATTGCTGTTGCTGAGCAGCTGCTGCAATGTGCCCCAGCAGTAGATGGAACTGTTCCACTGTAGCTCAGAGAGTGCATTAAATCTGCAAAGTGCTGCTGAATTCTCGGGCTGACAGTCTGTTATTACACCATGCTGCATTTTTCCTTTAATGTGCTTCTACCTCCAGGAATGGTGCTGTAATTAACAGTATGGTGGATGTGGTGTCTGACCCTCTCAGTGCTCCGTGCTCCCAACACAAGTCCATTCATTTGCTGATTGTTTGTCCCTCACTGATACTCCACCTGTCTGTGTTGTGTTTTGCTGCTGTCTCCAGGGAGTGGGCAGCGCTGTGAATGTCTCTCCTCACACAGCAGCTGAAGATGCATTTCCTTCAAAGCCTGCAATCGATTTCCTAAATTACTATTTTTGCTCAATTTGTGACAGACTTGAGGTCTCGTTCCTTATTAAGTTGTTGTAGAGCTCCCTGTGGCTCTGGTAAGGCTGGAACCAACAGGGACAATGGGGGAAATCCCACTGCTTGCCTCTCCTTTCATCCACAGGACTGTGCCTTAATGGCTTGCAAACTTTCTCAGCTGAAGTCGTCTCACATTTGGAAGGGATTAATGTTTCTATTTCTTGCTGTATGGATTTGTCCTTTGACTTTTTCATGTAGGTTTAAAATACAATGGAAGTGCCTGAACAGTCTGTCCACAGAGATGCCAGTTACACTGAAGTAATTAAAGTCGTGCCAGTGTTTCCACTATAAAATGCATTTCTCCAAGTTTTATTACTCGGCTTCAGTAGTTTGTTCTTGTAAACAAGATGTACACTCAGACAAATTGTTTTGAAATGTGTTTTAAATGTCCCTTTGCAAAATTTTTCAGCTGTAACACAACTGGGGAGAGACCTGAGCACTTGGCTGAGTTTTGGCTTTTGTAAATCACAGAGAAATGTATTATTTTTCCTAGTGAAATGGTGCAACTTGTACCTAATGAGCCTCACTGCTGGTAGGGACATTAGGCTTAGCATTTGCTTCTACTGTGATTTCAGGGAAACATAAAAATGAGAAAGAATTACTGTTATGCACAGATTAAAAAGTCTACCTAGGCCTAGGTAGCTATGGGGCATGACTGAATGTTTCTGTTTTACCCCCTTAATTTACAACAACAAAAAAAACCTTTACAAGACTTTATGGCACTAGAGAAGTTACAAAGGCTTGAAGGAGAAAAGTAATGTCAGTAGGTTAGATGTTAAAGACTATAATGCTAATGATAAATACAGCCCAATTAAACTGAGCCACAAACTTTTCCAGCAGGTTCTATCCTGCTTTAATGGCTGGGATTTACTGCCAGCAAACTCCATCTCCTTGAGACTGATATAAATAGAGACATAAAGTGTCAAGCTTGACAAGTAGCATTTCATATCAGGCGTTGTCTTGCTCATTGTGTTCTCCAGTCACTGCTTGTCCTTTAATACCAAATTGTAAACCCACCTTTTCAATCAGCTTCAAGCCAAATGTTCTCTATTATAGTGCAACAACCTCTGCAGTAAAAAGGATTTTGGCTCTGCTCAGCAAAGGATTTGCCCTGTGCATAACACACCCCATCTCTGGATTTCCGTGTTGATTTTCAATATAATTTGTCATTATGGAGATTTCGTCCCATTTCTCTTGCTCTTGGGTGCAATCATAACTTTTTGGTAATGAGAAATGATTTTCTTGCTTGCAATTAAAAAAGAATAGAAATAAGATCTATGTCAGTGCATAGTTTAAACCTGTCTTCTAGTAATTTAAGTGTGCTCTTACAAGAATTAGAGTCTGAAGAAGAGGGGACATCTGCAGCCTGTGTAAATACCCATAAGTGTTTAGGATTATCAGAACTCTGTAAGGGGAAACTTCCCAGTCTTTACATTATGGAAAACATGGAGAGAAATCCCATTGAAGAAATTGAACGAATTCAAATACTCGTGTGAAAATCAGTATTCCAATTATTGTACAAACCAAGAAGAGGCAGTGATCTTCTGTTGGATGTTGGAAGTAGAAGGGAGAAACCCTAAACAGTAGGACAAATACCCTGTTCCTTTGGGGAGTGGGAAGATGCATCAGTGAAAGAACCCAAGGCAGGCCTAATGCAGTTCCTGATGTGGTTGAAAGGACAAACAGTCAGTTTGAGGAGCAGGATGTAAGAATGGAAGTGCAGAATATTTGCACTGGAGCAGGACTGGGTGACTCAGTTGCTGTGGAAGGTTTGTCAGCGGGAGTGCAGTGGAATGGAAGGTCAGGGCACAATCCAGAAACTGCAGAGTAGGGCAAGGTGAGGAAGCTGCAAAGCCTGGCTCTGCCAGAGGAAACACTCAGCATAATTACCATCCCAATTTGTGTTACATAACTTCAGAGGATGAGGTCTGCATTTCATTTATGAATGGGATACAGTCTGGAAGGATTTGGATGTCTCCTTCCTTCAGTCACTCACACTGAATATGTAAGTGTGTGCTCACAGTGCCCTGTACCCTCAGCTGAAATGACTGCTGGTTGTTAAAAATAAATCCAAGGGCAAGCAGTAGACTTCAGTTAAAAATATAAGCAACAAAGGGGTACAGCTGTACTGGGATAGCACTTGGACTACCATGGCCTTAATACCTTGTTGATGATGTTATAAAGCTTCCTTGTAAGCAATGACTCAAATACTCCTTTTTTTTTCTTGAGCTTATTCTTATATACAGGCTTTGAATGGGAACATTTCCTGAGTGGTGAATTCTATTTTGCCTTGGTTTCCTCTGTTCATTATGTTGAGCCCAAAGCGACTGAGCTGAACTTTCATGGGATGATTTGAGCTCCACAGCAAAGCCCAAGATCCAGACACTTGCCTGAGCTCGTAACTCTCAACAAGCAGTTGTAACCTCTGAGGATCTGTAGTGCTCCTCTGAGTTTGCAAAGTGCTTTGAGGATTGTGGATGTACAACATTGTGTAGATGTATTTGTAAATATTGATGCTCAGAGCTACGTTGGAATGTTTAGAATTAGGCTGTGGTGAATCAAAATGGTAATTTAGCAGTTCCTGGGGCTGCAGTTTGTGCTTCTTTGGGGTACAAACAGAAGAGGCTGTAAAGATACTTCAACCCAATCCTGTACATTTGTTTGTTTACTTTCATCCTTATCCTCTCTTCCTCTTGGGAATTAGGACAGCGAAGTGCTTTTCCATGTTTCCTGAAGTAATTTGCCTAAAATCTTCTTCTAAAATCATGTCAGCTGTGTTTGGAACTAATGAAATGGTAATAGGAAGTTCCTAATTTTCTTCCGTGCTTCTTTTTCCTGCCTCCTGTTCAGACAGGGTCAGCTCTGAGGTCAAACAGGTTGCTCAAGGCTCTGTCTTGTCTCGTATTGAAATCAACCCGTTTCAAAATGGTCAGGGGACAGAGTAGGGGGGAAATGAACATTTAAATGCGATTCATTCTCGCTGTGGTGTTTCTGTTCCAGCAGGGATCTCCCGAATCCCCACAAGAGGGAGTTTCAGACTTTGCTATGGCGGAACAAAGGCGGCCCCAAAATGCGCGACGAGCGCTGGTGCCCGAACTGGTTTCTTCAGACAATCCCAGTGAAAAGGGTTTAACGCCCCCATATCCATTGCCCCAAACCCCAGGCTGAGGCCGGCAGGGTTGTTCCCATCACTGCTGTACTTCAGCTCTGGGGTCTTTTAGGAGGAGCCGTTTCCTTGTGGCTCCATGGCCGGTGTTTAGGTGGACGTGGCACTGAATTGTACTTGTTGCTGGTCAGCTGTGCAGTGAAGGTGATGGCTCCTCCTGCTGTGCAGCTGAGGAGCCTTTGGAACACGCCTGGGCGCCCTTCTGTCACCCCGGGTTTGCTCTGCAGCCACTTCCAGGGAGCACAGTGTGAGAGGAGAGGTGTGCAGGGCTGAGGGCTCTCACCCAGCGTGGGCACTGCTGAACTTTCACCCCGGGGGAGATGCAGCCCCCAGCTGTTGGTCGGGGGTGTTTTCCACCCTCTGGCCGCAGGGAATCAGTCCCAAGGCTCAGCTCAGTCAGAGGGAGACACAGGGCAGAACATCAGATGGGTTTGTGGCCTTGAGCTGACAAGCCAAGTAAATGATGCTGATTGATACTGAAAGGCTGAGCTGTGAGGATGCCAGGAATGGGTTTGCTCTTCACCCTTCAACTGAAACTGTTCCCCACTTCTGGGTGCTTCCAGAGTGCTCAGGAAGGTCAGCAACTTAAGGGCAGACTTTGAAAGTTATTCTGAGCAATTGACTATGAAAACAGGCCTGTTATTTATTCTCCTGCTAAAATTATTTGTGCAGAGAGCGAGACAGAGCACAGTTGTATCATGCCAGCCACCTTTGCTGGTTCTCAGCTGAAAATTAAAGGAAAAAAAATGTAGACCAGCTTGAATTTAAGGGAATTTGAAAAGCTTCTTCTCAGGATGAAAATAAGGAATTAAAGGCAGAAGTCTGTCTCTACAGATCGTCTCTGAAGCACCAGATCCAAAAAGGGGCCTGTATTAGCAAAAGCTAACTGCTTTTAATCTATTGTAAGGCTGCACTCTTCTGAAAATCCTTCTGGCTGAATGATACATTCACTTATGTTTAACCAGAAAATCCATTAGAGGCACAGAATAGATCTTCATTTCAGATTGGGTGAAAGGAAATCGAGGCTGGAACACCAAGAATATGTGGCAGAAAGCTAAGTTAAAGCTAAGTTAAAGGAGCCAAATTAAGGAATTCAAAGAAGTATGAAATGATTCACAGGACAAAGGAAGGCTGTCATGAAAATAGAATATTTCTGATGACCCATACATTGTTCTGCAGTCCATATTCACATTATCAAAGTTTTGGGAACACCACCCAGTGATTAGTTGGGATCTGTGCAAGTCCTCCTGCATTCTTTTCCAGGGAGAAAATGCTGCCTTCTTGGAGACACATGGGGAACAGCTCTTTGTAAGGGCCTTTCTGCAGTTCCCCTCTGGAATTCTGCATCATGGAGGGGGATTTGTGTCCTTAACAGCATGAGTAGGCTGCACAGTTTGCTACAAGGAGTAGCTGTGAGCTCAGGAAGGTCTCTGTAACAAACACTTCTGTCTTCATATGGAGACAAACATAATTACTTTCAGCTTAAGTGCCCTTCCTGCTTAACTACTCACTTCATGTTGATTTAGGAGAATGGGTCTTACATATCAAATGCAAATGATACTCCTTGAATGTCATCTCGATCCTTGACATCAAAATCATATTTCTCTTGGGTGAAAATGAGCGAGGTTTATTACAGGTTAAGTCTCACTATTGCTACTCTTGTATTAGTATCAGGTTCTGCTCTGTGGGAAGGAGTTGGATCCTCCTCTAGAGCCGTGCTTTGTGTGTTCATGCAGTGGGGTTTGTGGGCACGTTGGAAGGGTATGGCCCACCTGAAACCTGTGCTTCTCTTCTTTGGTTTCATTCAACAGCACAGCATCTTTCACTTTGGCCATCCTCACTTTTTTTATAAAGGCAAATAACTTCCTGTGTTTATTTGTAATACATTTAACAACAAAAAATAAATGCTCTAAACACATTTTAGAAATTCTTATTTTAAAACATGAGGCACATTTTAGAGAAAAGCCAGCACAGATTCTGTGGTAAATCAGTTTGTGAGATTTGTCTAAAGCATTCTGTATCTCTGCAGTCAGTGCAACTCAACATCTTTTCTCTTTGTTAAAGAGAATGCTCAAATCCATTAGTTAATTCAAGCTGAATAAACTCTGTGGTGTGCCAAATACTATAAAAGGGAATATTGAATTGTTCCTTGGAAAGGCCCCTAGGATCTGTCATGTCCATTCAATATTTTTTTACTAAGATGTAGATATGCTCCTGTGTCTTTATGAACCATCATAATGTGAGGTTTGTTCCGTATGACCAAGTAAGAATATGAGCCTGATGCTTGCTCAGCTGACAGCACTTGGTGAATCCAGTGATTGTGTTGTGAACTGCAAAGTCCTGAGTTCAGGTTCAGTCTGCTGGTGACACAGTTCTGTGTGTGGGTTTGGCTTTGTGACCTCCTACTGCAGCAGTTCAGAGCAATCCATTGCCCTTGGAGTTACCCATGGCACTGCCACTCCAGCTCAGTCGTGTGGCATTTCAGAATCACACAAAGCCCTGCCAAAGGAGTGAAAGCAAACAGGGGAGTGCAGGGGTTGTGCCCGGGACCCTGGGGTGCTGGGAGTGCAGGGGGTGTGCCCGGGACCCTGGGGTGCTGGGTGGCCTCCAGAGCTGCATATTCACATTTATCTGACTGATAAGGCCCTATCATGTCATCTGTTTGTAGAACAAATCCATCTTGGCTTGCTGCTTCTCCTTTTGCCCATATCCTGCCCAGCCTGAGTGAGGGCACAAGACAAGGACTCTCTGAGGCCTCATGCAGAGGCGCTGGCACATCCCTGGCCTCAGCTGTGTCACTGGGAGGGAAGAGTTGCTCCACAGCCTGCCCTTGGGAAGCACAGCTGCAGGGACACCTCACAGGTATGATTTCTCCATGTTTCATTTATGCTGCCTGTATTCAGATACTGCAAGATCATCCAGGGAGACCTTTTTTGCCGTTGGAATAGCAATGCCTTTTCTTTCCAGCCTTCTTTGTGCTTTTGGAAACTTCATGCTATTTTCTGTGACTGTGTGCTACCTTTATATAACCCAGGTAATATTTCACAAGCATTTCAATGGACAATGGTGCTGTCAAGGACTGTGGTGCTGCTTCTCACATTATATTGCTAAGCAACATACAATACAGCAGCATGATACCTTCAGCAGTTGGTAAGGAGTCAAGCTCCAGTATTCAGTAAAATTATTCTGATCTACTTTTCCGTTACACAAGAATCCACTCATTTCAGCACATAAAGACTTGTATAATTAGCAACAAAATCATACAAAAGTTAGTCATTTTTGAGGGTTTATTTTTAATTTCAAGAGTTAAATATATATATTAATATTTTTCCTAATTACCCACCGAGAAGTTGGTCTTAGCTATTTTGAGGTTGTGTGGCTTTCGCTGACTTTGTCATGACTTGCTTTTGTCAAAGTAGCAGTTAAGTAAAATGCTTCAGCTTTGAAGCAGGTTTGTTTGCTCCCCTGCTTAAAATTACAGATGTGCTGGAATACCTCACTCAGCATGGACCAGCTTGAGGGCAGAGAGATGTCAAATCTCTGTTCAGATCAACACAGATATTTCATAACATCTACCTGAAATACAGACTATAGTATTTGATAAGGTGGAATCTCAGTTCTCTCATGTATTCCAAACTCCTCTATGTAAAGCCAAGTTAATGATGAATTTGAAACGATCTGATCACTTCATAAATTCACATCTGACATTTCATTGTGGAGATCATTTTTGTCAGCTGATCTCATCTCACCTCTGTAGAAACAGATGCATATTTTTGTTTTTATTGATATTTTAAATAATTCAATAGGACCATCACTCACAATGTCAACCTCCTTTGAAGGGGTCTCTCTAAAGTATTTCAGTAGACCCTGAGAGGAGGATTGTGGCATCTGGAGATTTAATGAAGCCTTTCCTGTGAGTTATTTCCCACTGGCTTTCAGCAGCCATTCCACTTGCTGGCCCTGGGTAAGCAAAACTCTCATGTCGTTGCTATCAAGGCCTGTTTCAACATTTTACTCTCAACATTAGCCACTGTGATAGGGATCAAAGGAGACTTTGTATTCATCTTTTATCTTAAAGGCTTGGAGCATGAGGTCAAATTCAGAGTTATTGTCAGTAATGAAATCACGAACTGTGCAATATTGAGCAAGGCAGGATCAGCAGAACCAGCGATATGGAACAGAAATGATTTAGGTGCTTCCATAGGGACTGCTGGGAACAGCTGGCCTGATGTGGTGGGAGGGAAGGGTTTGGGACTCTGAGAAGCTGCTCTCAAGGAAAAGCTTGATCCCCATGGAGGTGATCTCCCCTGGCTGGGTGTGGGATGTGTGGCTGGGAATGCTGCTCCCCCAGTAGCCAGAACAGTGCCAGGACCTCTCCTTTCCATGGGTGCCAACGTGCCAACGTGCTGGGAGGGAGGCAAGGCCTGTGTCTGGGAAACTTGCTTCTTCCCATGGATCTTTGTTTCCACATCCTAATTCTGAAAGAGAGACCGAAATGTGGGAGCTGTATACCTCTGGAGGGGTACTTAGCCCTCCAGGTGGCATATGGAAGAAAATGCAGGCTTTGAGGATAATAACAGTGGGTAGGGGATGAAGCAGAGCAGCTCAGTGTGTGAGAAATGGTCTTCACTGGAACAAGAGCACAGTAAACAGATTGGCTGATAATGCTGAATACCAGGCAATTTCCTTTTAAATTAGCAGATGGGAGGGAAAGGAATATAAAAGGAAGTAAAAGAAAAAAAGAAGCTAATGATGAATGTTGAACGGGAACAAAATGTTGCCAAGACATCACGAGAGAATGAAGAATTGATGAAGAAAGGGAAATTAAATTGGTGCTTGATACGGGAGCTCAAAGAGCTTTGAAGCCCCTGCTCCAGTGTCTGAGGAGCTCTTTGTGGGATCCTGGGACAGATGTGTTTTACTGGCATGCCCCTTGTGGCTGCAGAATTGGACACGGCGAGGATTTTGTGCTGCTGATAAAAACCTGCAGCAGAAGAGAAGCCCAAGAGAGGATCTCATAGTCTGTGCAGCCTGAAAGGCATTTCTGAGCATCAGGCAAAGCCAGTTTCATCTGACAGTAAAATTATTCTATCAAGTGATGGGAACTGATTATAGAAATTTGTTGTATCTCCTTGTCAGAATAAGAAGGCAAACGAGGACACAGCTAAATCAGATAAAAGTAGGCTGCTGAAAAGGAGGGGGGGAAAAGAATACTTTTAATTCTCCCAATTCTGCATTCTAATAATTGCAGTTAGACCAAAGCTGGAAGGTTGGAGATGATGGAGATGCTAATATTGGCCAGGGAGAGGTGGACACACATGTCTGAACAGTCAACAGCATCAGCAGCTGAGTCCAAAGCAGTTACACACTGCAGCAAGTCAGACCTGCTACAGAAAATGAAAAAGTTAATGAAAAGAGGAAGAAGCTGTACACACCTTACTGGAGTTCCTAGAGGAGATGAGATATACAGGAAGATCAGTTATAAAACCCAGCACGTTCCACCAGGAAAAGGGGTCTGGAATGAGTGGGTAAAATAAGCAGAGACAGAATGACAGAATGCCCTGATGTGGAAACCCATGACTATCAATCACCTGCATACACAGAGAGGGGAACTTGTATATTTAATTTGGGTTTAAGTAGACTAAAATGTTTTTCTTTCATTTCTTGTCTTTGTAGCTGTATTGGCTAAAATGCTGTAAATGTTAATTCAATTTGACCTTGATTTGTGCTGAGCTAAGAAGTATTTCAGGGTAAATGGGAGAAGCATCCCTCACCTGAGGGCCAATCTGTGGTGGAAGGATGAATCAGGAGGATGGGATTCCTGAATAACTGTTCTAGCTTCCCAAAATACTCTGTAGGAAAGACAAAGGATAAGCCTCACATGGACTAATTAGAGAAGTATTGTAGGAGTCAGGAAAGGAAGTGCAGGGTAGATGATTGATTAGTAAGGATTTTTTGTTCATAATGAATAGCAGGTCTGAACCTCCCAAGGATACCAAGATGAGCATTTATTTTCTGTCTTTTCACCTCTTCCTGTTGATTTCAGTGAAGTTTCAGATTTTCTAGCCAAGTCTGAAATGAGATTTGCTGGAAGTACGTCACACCCACACCAATATCTCAGCAATTCTATGGAAACTGGGTTAAAACTGGTTTCTCTGTCAGGTATTTCGATCTATTTCTGAGGGCTTGGCTCAGGCAGAGCTAATTGAGTAACAACAGAGACAGTGTTCTCATACTTTTATTCTGCCTAAAGCAAGGGAGAATATTGAAAAAGTGAATGTGAAACCAGAAGTTACTGGACAACAAAAAGGAAGACTGACAGTAATATCCCAAAAAGAGACATTATAAGCTTTTTTTTAAACCAGAAACAGATTAGAAACCCTAAGAAAAAATAAGCCATCATTTATCTTGGGTTTCACTTTCCAAGTGACAGCAATAAACAAAAGTTAGCTCAAAACCTTTGCATTTTGCCATGGGAGTTTCACATAATGCAAGAACTGATTTGGAGTAATTCAGCCTCAAAAAGCCAGTGAAATGAAGAGGCTGCTTGATCTGGAAGGACAACAATTGGCTGAATCTCTAAACTGAAAGGGAGAGAAGGAGGGAAAGACAGGGAACAATAAATGAAGGGAAAGAAGGAGCAGGCTCAGAGCAGTCAAACTGACAGCCTTACAGGGCTCACACTATGTTTTAATGCAGCAGCTTTGTACACTATCTGGATTTTTTTCTTCTGTCTAAGTTCCATGTATTTCTGGAGAGAACTTGCAAATGGAAAGGAGCATTTCTATACTGTAACTGTGGATGTATGGGAATAATCTACTGCCCTGTGGACATCAACATTTCAGAGGATCTGGATGTCAGTTTTTTCCCTCATTTACACTGAGTATGACATTGGTCATACCTGGAAGGGGGAAGAAAAGATGATATTCAGTATATAAAAAGATTTAGGGCTACTTTTCCAGGAGACACTGTTGAGGATTTAGTGGTTTATTTGGATTATATTTCTTTTAGCCTGCACCTTCACAGAAACATCAGGTGAAATTTCTGTCCATGATCTCCCCTATGTTGCTGTGCACTAAGATCCCTTCAGAGCTCCATTCACTATGAATTTAGCTTGGTGCAAGAGGGAAGGGTGAATAAATTTCAATGTAGTCTGCACTTGTGAGATACTGACTCCATGTTAGTATCCAAATGTTTCTATGAGTATTTCTCTGAGTTGCACTTTCTATGGGTGCTTTTATTTTTATTAATGATACATTGATGTTACACCTGTTGCTGTTGTATCTCACTTCCATAACATGGCAGCAAAGAGAAATGCACTCTCCAAGGCTGTCCGTGCACTGAGGCAACACACGCTGACCCCTGGGCATCCGGAACGTGAGCAGAGCTGGGCAGAGTTTTTCAAAAGGGCTGAGAAAACAGCAAATGCTTCTTGTTCCTGTTTCTAGGAGACAACTGCAGGAACATAGTGAGGAATCTGTGGAGTCAGCTGGGATTGAATCTCAGCAGACAGCTCGGTAAATTGGGCACAGAACTCTGGGTGTTGCAGACCTTTTGTTATTTCTGCCCAGGAGTCAGTTTAGTTTTATTTTCCTCCATTAAACTGCCAGTAAGGCTTTACTAAAGAAGCCCGAAGACACTTTATCATCAGTCTGAAGTTTACAGTAGCAGGAGGCAATGTTATATTCTGGTGACTCTGAAAGAATGTCCTGATGTTATCATCAATTTTTGGGGTCTTTAAAATATTGACTACATTTGATTGTTGGCATTTTTCACAGTAGAATATTTAATGTATGTTCCTTTCATAGCAGTAGTTGTATTTTCTGTAATTACTATGGAGCCTGTAACTCTGAAGCGTTTTGTTGTTTTCTTTAGAATTTTGTTTGTTAATGATTACAAGATTTAGTAGTTTGTGGCAGAGATTTAAATAGAGATAAAAGGCTCAGTCTGTTCAGCAAATGGCTTCTGAAGGCAAAGGGAGCTCAGGGGGGGCCGTGTTTTGGGCACGTAGCAGACACAGAACTGCTCTTCCACCAGAGAACGTTCTGATACACCAAACTCCTAATGGTTCACAGCACAGAGAGCACTGAGGGAAGGTGTGACAGGAGCCAGTCCTTGCACTTGATATCCTGGGGAATGTCTTTCACATTGGCTCTTTCTCCAACGCTGATCTTGCAGCTTTTCACACTCCATTTTATCATTACACCTTTTTTTTGCACATGCTTTTTCTCTGTGGTGGAGCTTTGCTGAGTTCTGGATGAAAAGTTGCCACCTCAGATGTGTGATTGGAGCATCACCTTCTTCTGAAAATTAAGATAAAAGCCTGCTGACTTAATAGCAGGAGCATTTGCACAGATAGAATCTTCATAGCTGGGGCTGCTCTGCAACTGGGGCCTCCTGAAGATCCCAGTAATATTTGACCTCTCTAAATGAAATGGTTAAACTGGGAAGGATCTCTTGGGGAGATTCTTCCCCCCCTCATTATGAAGTTACCAAGGCTGCATCATTTCCATTTGTGCCTGTAACATATCCAAGCACATTTCTAAGAGCTGTAGTTCAGTTCAAGCAGCAAAGCAGCACAAAAGGGCTTTGGCATGAACTTTTGGAGTCGGATGATCCCTGTACTTGCTGTCCAGGGCAAGATAAGCTGCATCTCAATGCAAACAGCCCCAGCCATGAGCAGTGACTTTGAAAATGTGCCAGGTAAAGCCAAAGAAACTGAAGCTGGCTACTGGGTATGAATTGTTATTCAGCCCTCACAAAAGAGGAGGCTTTGACGACACCCCCGGTAACCTTGGCAAAGGGTTTTGTTAAGCGGGTCTGGCTTTTCAACCCGCAGGCATTGATTGCTCCCTCCTACATGGGAATTTGTGTTCTGGGAAGGGCTGGGTGGGGGCAGCAGCTGGGGCACCACGCTGGGCCTTTGCTGAGCTCCCAACAGAGGAACAGAGCCCGCTCTGCTCCCAGGGAAAAACAGCTGAAACTGCCCTCACTGCTTCCTGCAGAGAGCCAGCCCCAAGGGCTCTGATGTCTCCTTAATCACAGAATCCACGGCGGGTGCAAAAGACCTTTAAGATCAGCAAGTCCAACTTGGGTTTCTCCCAGAGTGGGATACCATTGAGGATGACGGGTCATCTTCTGGATGAATGGGATATTATTTTGAAGAATGGAGTGTTGTTCTCACAATGTCTCTTGGCTGCACTTGTTTATACAATATTTCTACTTTCTTTTTTTCCCATAGATCTTTAGGCACCTGGTAGAACAGGAAACAGGCTTTTTATAGACTCTGCTGGCTGTTTTCTATTGCTGCTATACATGAAGTGGGGAAACCTGGTCCAAGAAAGGAAACCCTTTCCCCTGAAATAAATCCAAGACCAGTTATATCACCACATGTACTCTGCAAAGTTAGACTGTATTGCTTAATCTGGAAATAAGCAACTACTTCATGATAAGGATTCAGTACTGATCTGTGTGGCTGATAAAAGAGAGATGAGGTGATTTGCCCCAAGCTTTACAGCAAACCAGAAGCAAGGGTCATCTTTCTTGTTTACAATTTCATGTTATGGTGTAAAATAAATGCCAGTGTGAGTGATGATTCCATCTGTTAGGAAAAGACATAGGAGTTAGGAAGTAGCAGCTCCCAGTTCTTCCAGTGTAAAGTCTGACATATTGAGCATGACTGGAGCCTGGGACATAAAAGATGCTGAAGCAAACATCATGCAGCCATTAGGCAATTAGATAGAAGTTCTTTTTCATTCTCCAAACCAGCTATTGAGGGGAATGCAGAGATGCTCTGATTAGACAGTAACAGAAGACATTTAATTTCCATTGCCATCCAACAATTTCTAAATTCCTTCCTTGAAGAGTCAGCTTTCCAAAACTCTCCATTTTGTGTTCCACTTAACCTCATGGGTATTGCAGAGAACATGCTCGCTGGACTTCTCTTTCCACGCTCATTAGTTCAGTGTGCTTGGCTCATTTCCTAGGATTTGGTCTAGCCCAGCCTCTGACCATCCAGCCATTTGTCTGAAAATCATTTCCCTCTTCACTTCTGCAGTTTTCCTTTCAGTGCCTGAGCAATTAAAATCCCGAGTGATCAAAGCCCTGGTCTTCCAACTGTCCCTTGTTTTTCACAATCATGGCATGAGCTCCTTTGCCTCACTGCATGAGCTGAGCTCAAACAAAGAAGGTATGACAATTGCTCAATTGTTAGGAATTGTGAAGAGTCTTAGCCAAAATATTGACATCATTCTGACTTAGACATAAAGAATTAATTTTTACTTGGTCTGTAACTAGAGATTAGCAAATCATTTGGATGTCATTAAAATCAAATTGGTTGTCTCAAAAAATCATCGAGGTCTAAATAACTATTGCTTTTCACTTTCCTATCTTGATTTCTTGATCTTAGCTATTCTGTAGCATTCCTGGATTATTTCTGACTCTCCACAAGGAAAGATTTCACAGGTGTTTATTCTTTTCTGGCTCTAAATTGTCTCCATTATGTATATGCAGCATCTGTTTCATGGCAGAATACAAATTGTTTCTCTGTCTATAATTTGTCTTGACTCAGATGTTCCTTGCAGAACTATGGGTTCCTTTACGTCGACAGTCCTGATTCTCCAGGCATTTTTAGTCCCTTGTGATCGAGGAGTCAGTGAGTCACAGCCCGTGTTTGTGTATCCCCACACCCGGGGGTACAGAACAGGCAGATGATACCTGCTCAGGCCTCCTCACCCCCAGAGGGCCTCCAAATTCCTTCCTTACCCATCTTTGACAGCCTGGAGAGATGCAATGTCTCAGTCAGAAGTTAAGACACGTTTTTCCATCAGCCGCTGATCCTGGCCCGTGGACATGACCCCGAGCAGGTGGAGCACTGCTGACAGGCTGTGCCATGTGCCTGCAGTCACTGAGTAGGTGTTTTTGTGGGGAAGGTGGAAAGAGGGAGGTTTTTTTGTTTTGTCAGCGAGTGGGAGAAGTATTGAAGTTGTAAAGAACATCGGGAGCGTAGGGTGCGAGGGGGGAGAATAGAGGGTTTGCAGCACTGTAATTTCCCCCGGGGCAGAGATCTCAGAACAGTATTTAGCAGGGGCTATAGACTGTGCAATACTTAAAACAAATAGATGGAAATGAGTCTTTCTTCTATTAATATGGCCTAGCCCTCAGGAACAGTGTTCAAATGGGTTTGCAAGGCACAGTTACCGCAGAGTCCTGTCAGGCTGCTGTTAATTCCTCCAGGCACAGCTCCGTGTTTTGCTGCCTTCAGCCAGCCATTCATTTGTCCGCCCACAGCCCGGAGCCCCCGGCGGCTGCGGGGAGCTCCGGAGCCGCTTCCCCGGCTCCGGGAGCGGGGAGCTGCTGAGGCGGGGGCCTTCCCCAGGGCCCCAAACAGCAGCCCCTGCCCGCCTCAGTGCTCGGGCACCAGCCCCGGCAACCCCAAAATGCACTCGGGGTGCTCAGAGCCATTCTTGCCTTGGATTCTGTGAAAAGCATTCTTTTGAAGCAAGGTATGTTTTAGTGCCTTAGCTGGAGTGTGGAGGAAAGAGTTTGAATTGTGGGTTCAAGGTAAAATTGATCCTGAAAGCTAGATTTGAAGGATTATTTCAGGATTGTTGTAACAGCAATATGAATTTACCTTTTGGAGGCACAGCTTGGTTTAGAGTTGCACTTTGGTATGTTTTTCTGTTATTTTGTGGACATGTCTTCAGAGGAAATGAAATTTTTATTCCTCAGCCAGGTGGTGGAGTCTTCTTCCTCAGCCCTTGTACTCTATCATTTATCCAAGAAGTCGAAAACATGAAAAGCTGGGAGGTTTCAGCTTCTTTCCTGTGAGATAAGATATATTTCAATGTCACTATCACCGAAGATTGAGGCACAGGGGGCAATTGTGAATTACGAGAGGTCTCAAGGAGGCAGTGGCAGCCCTGAGGAGCAGAGTGAAGGTGACCTGACTCGCAGCGCTGCGATCTGGCTGTCAGCTGATCCTGGCTCTGTGGAGAGACTCTGGTGTCATTTACCCTCCGAGTCCAGCCAAGCTGGGACTCGTCCTTCAGCTCCTTTGCAGGAGCTTTTCCAACGCCAGCCTAGCAGAGCCCTGGCTTGGCAGAGCAGGGAAATGCAGGACAAGGTCCCCAGCCAAAGGCTGCTGCTGCAGCAAGTTCCCAGTGCCCGGCGCAGAGTCCCGGAGCTGCTTCCCAGTCGGGCACGGGCTGGGCTATTCATTCTGCAAACAGCCTCCCTCCTGTCCATGCCAGCCCGAGGGACAGGGGAATGGCAGAGTTTATTATAAACTGAGTGAAGGAACCGACTATTGCTGGAGGAGATCCAGGGTTATAAAAGATTGGAGAGGGGGGCGGGGGGAGGAGGAGGGAACAGGACATAATTTGTGTTTGTGCGTGAGGGGGTGCAGACTGGTGGCTTCAGCCAGGCATTCCCCAAACCCTCAGGACCTCTGCCTGGTCTTGGTGGGATTTTGTGCAGTGCATCCCGTGCTGTGTCAAAGCCCACTTACTTTTTATTGTATCAATCATCCTCTTTATGCAGCACCACGACTCGGAGAACGCTTGCAGGTCCTGTTCTGAATGAGCTGCGCTCGCTGCCAGCTCAGCCTAGTTACTGCTGTAACTTAGTCTGGGGGATGGGAGAAAAAGGTTGCTGCTACTTTAAATATAATGCATTAAGAGGATGCTGGAAAAAGGCCTGCATGCTGTAATACCCAGCCATCGAGTTGGAAAAGGAGCCAGATGTAATACAAAAGAAGAAACACAGCCTCTTATGGATGCTGCACTAATTCATAAATCAGGTGAATCAGCTTAGGCAACTGCTGTGTTTTTATGCCTCTGCTGCATGGAGAACTGCATGCTGGATGCTTTTATTTGAAGTAATGGAACCAGATAATCCTTTGGACCAGGACAACTCCAATGGTAAGAAGTAGAAAACGTAGAAGAGAGAGGGGAAAAAAAGGATAATGAGTGTCTGAGTTACCCATCCTGCTAAAGGCGCAGGGGTAGGCATGTGTTTGTACTGTCTTCTGCATGGATAAGTGGAAATGAATGTGGGAATGTGCTTCACAAGAGCTTAGAAATCCCTCTGTTTACAGGGTCTGGAGACAAACATGTAGTAGACTGATACACGGAGATATTTATTCTACTGGAAGGAGCAGCAAGCAGGCAGAATTAACCTGTCTCCTGAGCAGTCTGTGCAGAGGGAAGAGGGACCTGTGCAGTCCAACTTATTCAGTGTGGGGGGCTTTTTGCCACTGAGAAAAGAATGGAACTTTGTGCCGTTTGTGCTGTCAGATGTAGCATTTGGGAACAGATTCTTTATCTGCAGAAAGCTTTCCTACAGGCAGATGCATGAGTAATTTACTTAGGAGGATATATTTAGCCAAGGACCACATAAATTCACCCTGGAATTAAAGTCCATGGTTAAAAATGCAGCTATTCCATGGATTTATAGCATTCCACATGCTGATGTTCTGCTATCCAGTCTATTGGAAAGCACACAAAAAAGCATAAATTGAGAGAAAAAGTTGTTTGCAAGTGTTATTTATCTGTTAGTGGAGAGAATTGGCTTCATTGAGGACAACAAAGTATTCATGTTTATGAAAACAATTTCAGATGGTGATTTTTGGAATAAATTGATTCGCAACTGTTTAATATGGATTCAGTATATTCTGAATACAGCTTGAAATCCACCAAATATTCCACTTCTAAAATAAATATTATTCAGGAAGTAGTTATGAATTTCCCACAGCATATTCTCTGCTGATAAACAGAGCTTCAGGTCTGACACAAGTGCAGTGTTAATATGACAGAGACCTAAAACTGTGTGGAAAGAATGTGGTTAAGGGAATGAAGTAACATTTAAACTATGTGAACAGTTGACTGGGCAGATAAAAGTGGGCAGCACTGCTTTACTTGGGGCTCTGTGCCCTACTGAAATCAAACTTAAAATAATCAAGGCCAAATTTCATGATGATATTTGCATGAAAATATTAAGAGGGGAGTCTCACACTTCTTGTTTCTCTTTTCTATTCTATTTCTCCATGTAGTTCCTCTCTAGAAGAACAGCATCTACCTCTCATGTCTCATACCTCCTCTTAGACCACTGAGACACAGAATTAAATCTCATTTTCTTTACAGCAGCAAGTTCTAGGATTTTCAGAGGAGTGCATGCATAGTTTGGGCTGACATTAACAAATATATTAGCAGGTGTTCTTGCCCATCCCAACGTTAGAATCTGGCCCTTAGGAGTCACACAGAGTGTCTGGGTTCTGAGGGAAATACAAGTTTAACTTTATTTTCTCTAGTATCTTCAATTCCTCACTTAATTCTCATTCTTCTCTTAGGTTTTTCTTCATAAGTTCTCATTCTTCTCTTACAGACATCTAAAGTATATTCTGTCACATTATGTAGAAACTTCGTTTTCCTACAAAATATTTGAATAAGTCAGCAAACACTGGGAAGGTTCATAAGCTGGGAAATGAGAGATAAGCAAGCACTGCTGGTACCAAGGATCTGGGAAAAAACTTCACTGCTTCCCCGTCCTAACTATGTAAATCCCCATCTTCCTTTTAGTTTTGTTTACATTACTTTGATTTAAACTATCTCATTGTAAACAAATGGGTTGAACCATTTATTGATCAGAAGGTCAAGTCCTTCCCTGTGCTGCTGCTGGAGCTGCAGCGCTGCAGGACTGAGGGACTCAGCTGCTGTTCTGAGATCCCAGGCATTATTTTGCATGAATTCAGTAAACAGAAAGTTCTCAGGAATCAGCCTGTGCTGTTCAGGCAGATTTGCCCCTTGAGAACATTCCCTTGTTCTGGAAGCAGCCCCTTGGTCCTTTATCCATCCAGCAGCTCTGGACACGCTGGGAGCACTTGTGTTTATCCAAGTGGGCTGCTCATGTGACAAGCCTTAAAGCCCTGGGGACTGACCATGACTTGGAACTCCTGTGCTTGCTGTAAAAGTGCCTTTTTACCTTCAAGAATGCCAAATCAAATCCTTTTTATGCCAGCAGAATGAAGTCCATTCTTGAATTTTTGCTCTGCCTGAGAGGCCGTGTGGGTTAACCATCCACCTTAAAATTCACCCTCGATTCCTTCTGTGTTGCTTATTGCCAGCACAATCAAGAGATGATTAATGACAGAAAAAGCTGTTCTGAAGAATTTATGGCAATAATGTATTTGAGAGTTGCCTTTTTTTTCCCTCCTGCAGCCCTTCCATTTGCTTACTAACATGCATGAATTCAGCTCACAGGACGTTGGTGGAATATTCAAGACTGGGAAGCTGTGTCTCATTTCTTAGCACAGGGGGGTTTTTGCCTAATCAAATTAAGTTGCCAACTTTTCATGGAGATGCCTCATCGATTTATTGTTGCTTGTAGCTGGAAGAGGGAATCACCACTCATTTATGTGAGGGCCTGAAATGAGATTTAGCCTTGATGTAACAGCCCCTGGAATAAAACCATCACCTGTGGGTGAAGTGCTCACTGGATTTTTCTCTGTGATTCTCCAGGGAGCTGCCGTGCTTGACTGCCTTGAACACAGCCTGACAGGCTGCTCTTCATTTGGAGATTTGTACAGGGGGTTCTGTAACTTTTCTTCTTCTGTGCATGGGATAAAGGCTCACAGAAAGCTACAGGTTCTCATATGGATTTTAAAAATCATTAAAACAACCCCCACGTTATTTTCTCCTTCTCCCCCACCCATTATTTTCTTTCCATTCTCTGGAATGAATGCATGTAGAGAAAGATTATTGTCATTTTATGGTGGCTCACAGCTCTGACTTTTTGAAGTGTTCTTTTTAATGTTCTAGCATGGATTTACTTGATTTTTTCACCAAAAAAGAAAAAAAAATTCTTGGAAGAAACTTGCTGAAGAATGTGCTGATTCTGAAACCATAACCCTAAATTACCCATTTCAGAGGGATGACATATCAGAGCTATGGATTTATCTTTTGTACTATAGCCACTTGCTGCTCCAAGAATAAAAGACAGCTCAGCAGCTTTCTGCAAGCTGCTGAAGATTTATAAGATGTTTTATTTGTGTGCAAACTCTTGAGTACAAAATATCTATGAATTATGTATTCATTGTGTCTTCTAATTGCTCAGATCTCAGTTTGTACAGCTCTTGTCAACACTGGAACCACCTCTGAGTTTATTCTTTTCTGTGTCATGACAATATTTCTTTGTGATTTGGTTGTTAATCCTTGAAGAGCACAAGATTTTTATTAGACTTTTTGAACAACCTTGTAGACCAGATCCCATCTCCTGGTTTTAGTGGAATCATATTCCCTACACAATAGGTGTGAATCACAGATGCAGATTTTGTGCCACAAAGAAATAAAATTAAGCCATTGTGCTTTAATAACACAATAATTACAGCATATTTTTTTCAGTCTCTGACGTCCACATTGAACCAGGTGAATTACTTGGATGGCAGCCAGGCTTGAACTTTGTCTGTTGTTGGTAATTGAGATTCTTCAGGCGCTGTTCAAGGGCAGTGGTGACGTCCTGGTCCCAATGACACCTTGGCGTGCATTAAAAATCACACCTGACAGAAGAAAACAGAAGCAAGAGCTGGGAGCACAGAATTTTTTGTAGGTTATGTGTGGTAGCAGAGTTGAGTGGGAAAGCTCCAGGGGAATGGGAGATCAAGGATTCAGCAGATTACTGGGTAATGACTTGTAGATGCATTCTGCAATTTCCAGGTTGGAAATTGGGTTGGGGACAGCCATTGCATGCAATGGCTTCCTCTCTGTCCCTGCTGAAATCAGTAGAAGAGGGCAGAGCCAATCAATAAATGAGCATCCTGCTGGATTATGGGCATTTAACAAGGGAGAACCATCCAGATGGAATCCTGAAGGAACATTCAGTGAGTGGAATGTAACCATCCATACTTGGAGGTGCTGGAAACAGGCACAGTCATCTCTTGGTTCTTTGCAACTTTTCATAGTCAGGCAAATTCAAGGCTTCCTCCATATCATTCCTAAAAGAGAGGAACTTCAGAGCTGTGGGGGAACCTGCCAGATCCATCTCTTCCATACAGCACTGCCAGCCTCTCTCAGAACTTTCTACATCAGCCATAGCTGGAAGGTGAATTCAGTGTAACTGGATGGAATGGAGGAGTGCACAGGCAAGGGATTTCCTGGGAGCAGAGATGAGGAGGAGTTCCAAGCATACATTTCCTGTATCAAGGTGTTTGTAAGTGAGAAGTTTTTAAGTCAATGAGACTCTGGTAGCAGCTGACAGGAGCTGGAGGAGCCCAGAAGGAAGTGTCCCTGGTTAATGAGATCTGAGCCCCACATTTTGACCCAGGGGGGTTTCTGAGCCCTTCAGCCGAGGGTTGGGATGCCATGGATGTAACTCAGCTGTTGGCCAGGAGCCTCCTCTTCTGGGTCTGCCCAGAGAGATGGATGTGTGCTGATGCCTCCCACCCCTGGCTAACAAACCCACCCTACAGCTGGCTGGACAGAATAAAGGGCTGCTTACCCTGAGCCGATGTTCTTTATGATGTCTGATCGGGGTGTCTGCCCAGGAGGTTCCTCGGGGCATACACGGGGTTATCCCAGCGCTCAGAGCATTATGGGGATCATGTCTGGATTCAGATGTGCTTCCTTTCCGAGCATCCCCAAGGAACCAGCACATGGAAAAGCTGTAATTGCTGAGCATTCCTCCTGCTGGTAGAGGCTCAGAGGCCCAGCAGATGCCTTGCTCGGTGAGTCAGTTGTCAAAATGATTTTGGCTGCTATGGAGCTTAGTGCAGGGATCAGAAAATACCTGCCAAAATGAGGCTTCAGAAAATGTTTGTTTTCCTAGCAGATCTAGATATGCCTCTAGTTTTGTTTTACACCTTTAAACACTTCTCTAGCTGCAGCTGGAGGTTGGTGGGCAGCTGTGACAGATGTTATAACACGAGCCCTTGTTCTTTGTGCTGGAGCTGCTTGTGTGGGTTTGTTTGCTTAACGTTGGGTGGGCAGGGCCTGGCTGATGGAGCAAAACGATGCCTCTGGATGTGGGTCCTGCTCTGAATCCTAGGGAGAAACCCTGATACTTGGTGTTTTGAAAATAGGTAAGTAAAATACAAATAGAGTTCTCTTATTTGGTCCAGAATGAAGAAAAAGAAAAAAAGACAAAATAATAATAGTAAAAGTTAGTCCAGAGTTCACAAAATTTTATTGTCTCTGCGACTGGCCCTGTGTTTGCAGAAGTGCTGTTAGAGCCTTTCTCCTGGCAGGGAGAATATCCCTGAAGAGTTTTTCACAGTCCATGTGTCAGACAGGAATGCAAAGGATCAATTTACAGCCAGAGACAAAGATCTGAAAATGTCCGGGGGGACGTGGGGGAATGTTTCTCACCCCAAATAGTTTCAGTGGTTTAAGTGATCCCACTTGCCCGACTGCAGCCTGTGTCCAGCTCTGCCGGGTTCAGCCCTGAGCAGCAGCAAGAAAAACAGAGTCTGTGCTTGGGCAGGAGCACCAAGCACAGCAAAACCTCCTTGCAATCACTTCTACAGAGCTCCAGAGAATTCCAGCCTGTTGTGCAAAGCTCAGGAGGGCACCATGGTATTCCAGGGAGAACCAGGGTGCTGTGGGTGTTTCCATGAGTAACTTGCTTTCTTTAGCAGATCATCCTTTATTATTGGGTTGCAGCTGTCAGAAAATACAGGCATTGAGCTGAGGAGTTGTATTTAGAAGTGCCCTCTGGATGGGATGGTTTGGAAGCTGCACAGAGCAGTTGGAAGTAGTTTCCGGTTAATTTTGGCCAGTTTTTGGATAACGGTTCTACTTTCCCTGAAAGTTGGTAGTCATTTTTATTTCATATATTCTTAGAGATATTTGTTTTCTTGTCATTTAAAGTTTCCCAGTAAACTTCAGGCAAAACCAGAGATGTATTAATCTATTTCATGTCATTTGCAACGTGGGTCTGTAAAGCCTTAATCTCAGAAATATATTGATGTATTCAGCAGGAGATGGCATGAGGGGTTTGTCTGAGTTGTGTGGAAGAGCACGCACGCAGCTCATCCTTTGTTTCGACTCCTACAAATGTTTGTTGTTTTTAAAACTGGAAAAAACCCCACCAAAAACGAGAGAAGGTTTAATTATTGTGACTTTTAACTCAAGATGAAGCTGATCACACAAATTCAAGATGCAGAAAAAGTAATCAGCATTTAGGATTTAGGGAAAAAAGCAGGTGCATTCAAGTTGAACCCAGTGCTCAGCACACTGAGGGCTGCTGACCCTCCTGCCTGTGCCTCTGCTGAGGAGAGAGGCAGGTTTTATTTTCCCTGCTTATTCATTTTCTGAGTCATTCATCTTGTGCTATAGCTATTGAAAACTGTAACAGAGTCTGGGAAGCACTTGGCTTTTGAGTGCTGCCTCCTGATTGGACTGGGGAATGCTGCTGTTGGGGAATAATGTGTGAATACCATCTGCTCCGAGGAGCCGGGAGCCTCCGTGGATTCTGCTGGAGAGGCACCTTTAGCCAGGACTCCAGGCAAGGGGAGCACGCCTGCCTTCCCTCTTTCTTATCCAAACTTAGAGTTGTCGCTGGATTTCCTTTCTGTTTCCCTGTGGAACTTTTTTTGTGCTTTGCCTGAGGGCTGCGTTGCTTCTCCTGTGGGTTTTGGGGGTGTTTTTCCTTTATTTTTTTCCCCTGTGTGGGATTTCTTCTGGGGTTCAGCATGCACACCAAGACAGGAAATAAATCAGGGAGTTTTGCAGCTGTTTATTGCAGCACGAGAGTTAACGTGGAATGTCTGAGTTGCTTTGAGAAACTACTTCCAAAAATTTGACCTGCTCGTAAAAAGGTAAGCAGGGAAAGACTTTGGAATTTTGGGACTGACTTTCTACTTGCTGGGGGGGTTTGTTTTGTTACAAATGACTGTGTCTCATTTGCAATGTACAGTTGCCTTCTAGCAATGCCTGGGATCAAAGACTGGGGTTTGTCTCTGAATTCCTTTAATGAGCAGAGTTGGAACGAAGATTGTCTCTTTTTCTTTTGTGTGGAAATTGTTTTACAATGGTCTTAACCCAAACTTTCTGCAGTGTGAGTGTAATTGTAATTCAGAACAGCAGCATTTTTGGGGTTTGTATCTTTATGCAGAGGACTCTAAGCTCTCCTTTTCCTGCTTATGGAATCTCTTTTTCTGTTATCTCAGACCGAGCACAGTTAGTTTTCAGCAGTCTGTATTTCCACTTGCAGAGGACAAGATGTGGTTTGTGAGCCTGTTAAATCCTGCCCACTAATGACCTGCAGAGAGAGCTGGGGCCAATCCTTCACCTCAGGACAGGAGGCCTGACACCACAGCCTGGGGCCACCACTCTGTCTCTCCCTGTTAGCACATCCTGAACCCTTGCATGTGACTTCTAAAATATGGGTATAAATTTTTTCTCCTGCTGGTTGCATTCCAGTCAGACTCTTCTATCTACACAAGGCAAAGTTAGCAGAGGGGAGGCAAGAAATATTAATGGTTTGCAAAGTCCTGTCCCTTCTTCCACTGAGCCACATTATTCACTTTACTGTGATCTGTTCAACGGGGAAATCTGCAAAAAATAGTTCTAAGTCTTTGCTGAAGACTCATTGTAATTTATTTTTGACAAATACCTGATTTTTAGCTTCTTTTGTATTGGTATGCTAATGGTAACTGTGCATCAAGTGTTGGATTGTACGTGCTGATAGGTATTGCAAGGCAAATGTTCAGTACCTGTAATTAAGGGAGCAGTAGATTTATGTAACTGATGCTTGATCTGACCTAAACTTTTCATAGTCAATCAACTTCAGATAAACAAGAAAGGTCGTGCTCCTACTGTGCTTCCTTACACCCAGGCCTGTGGAGCAAATGTTCTGGAGTACAGCAAAGAGCTGTTGCATTGACAGTGAGGAATCTTTTCACTTAGTCATCTTCCTGGCCCACTGCCAGATCACCAAAAGCAACTCCTTTAATGAAGAAAAAACTTACTTTGCTGAAGCCTAAATCGGGGAAATTGTGGCAAGTCACAGAAGGAATTAGGAGTTGGGCTTTGATGATCCTGATGGGTCCCTTCCAGCTCAGGATATTCCATGAATGTGTGAAGGAATGCCTGGAGCACACCAAGCTGCAGCACCAGCACAGTCCATTAGCTGGAGGGCACTGTGCTTGCTGGGACATGGGATATGTGGCTTAAGGTCTCACAGTGCCACATGAGCCACTCATTTTGTGGATGCTCAAAAACCTTTGAAAGGTCTTACGTGCACCAGTCCAAGTGGGGTTTTCCAGTAATATCACATTGTGGGGACAGAAAAGCTATTTATCACTCATTGATGATAATAACAACAACAACAATAAAAAATGCTCACTTAGGTATTTTTTGCTGGAATTATATTGTCAGTTGTAGATTTCCCAGCCTGTCATTGGGCCAGACATAATGAGGAATGATATCCTGACCTCTGAACTCCAGAGGATGTCTTCCATTCCAGACTTGGCTCCAGAGGGTTTCTCAGCCCCTGGCAGGGGTGACCAGTAGAATATGGGACGTGGAATCAGAGCTCTGTAGTTCTGTGGGATGTCCCTATGCACGCTCAGATCAAACACCAGCTGGTTGGAAAAGTGTGTTTATTTTTTGCTTTTCATACTTCATCCAGCAGCAGTTCCTTGGTTCTCTGGTCCGACAGCGATAGATATTTTTGCAAGGGTAGAGTTTCCTGGTCATAACCCTTCTGCAGAGGGCTCCTGCTGGATCCCTCCCAAACCTCTCCACAACTTAGCACTGGTCAATATTTCCTTTTAACGGGATCCTGTGTAGCTGCAAAGCACTTTTTGTTTGCCTGCGTGTGGCTGATGTGCTGCTCGGATCATCAGCACTGCAATGCTCCAATGTTATCCCCTCTCTAAGCCAGATAACTTCATGCCAGCTTACATGTGCTGCTTTTATCCTCTTCTTCTGAGGGGGAGTTGAGTCACAAGTGCCTTGTCCAGGGTCACACACAGGGAGTTTTTCTCATGGTGTTGCAGTGGCACAGGATCTCCTGTGTTCCCCATTAGTCCTTTGTCATTCTCCTTGCTCCACAGTCTTCCTCCTTGCCCATTTCCCTTTCTTTGCTCTTCTTCCCAGTTATAAATCACTGGAGGACATTTGTCATTTTGCTGTGGAGAGCACAATCCACCTGGCATGTCTTTTGGAGTCTGGAAAATCTCAGCACAGGTTTTTCAGCAGACCAGGAGTTTTGTTTCCTTGAAGATGACGAATTCTCATTTTCACTAGAAGAAAGTACTTTATTTTGCTAAAGTGGCAGCTCTGCCAATGCAACATCATTGTATATTTACAGCCCAGTTTCAGAAATCCACACAGATTCCTTTCCTCTTCTCCTCCACCACAACTCTCTCGTCTGACTTGGTTGCCAGATTTTCTCTGGGAGTTCAGTCTCACTTAATTCACAAAGAATGTGGTTCCTTCTGCCATTCTCAGTGCCTGGAGTCTAAATCAGGACATTTCTGGTGAACTTCAGCTTAAGAGAAGTCTGACCTACCTAGAACTGAGGTTTCCAGTTTGCAGACATGACCCAGAGTGATGAGGCTCTACCATTACCATGAAATTCTCTGCCTGTATCTGTATCTAGCCTTGCCTTTTATATAATCTAATAGTCCTTTGCCAGGGAGTAAAATGTAATAGGAACTATTTTTGTGATCTTGGGAGTATTTTTGCTGGCTCTGAGCTCCTTGGAATAGATGCCGCCTCCTGTTATGATGTCATCACTCCTGGTGCCAGTAGACTATCAACATTTTAAAAATCAAGACAAGAAAATCGAGATAAAAAATTGGTATTTTGCCTCCATGTAGGTCAGATGAAGCACAGAAACCAGCATTTTAACAGAAGAGAAGCACTGATGGGGAGAGAAGGACTTCAGAAAAACTGAGACAATCCAGTGGCAAGCACAGGAGACCAGAGAATTCCTGGTTCCTGGCTCAGACTATGTGAAACCATTTTGCAGAGCAGCTGTGGAAGTGAAAATCAGCAAAAGGAGAGTTGATTCAGAATTTCCTCATGGAAATTTTGGAAGTCCTTCTTTCTGTCAAGGAATTTCAGCCCACATCTTCTCTTTTGTCACAGGAATCTCTGCCAACAGCCTGCCCTGGTGTGGCCTGTCCTTAGATCCCAGAATGTCACACTGGGAATGGTACAGAGCAACTGGAGCAGTGACTCCAATCAATCTTGGAAATTTAGTCTTGAAAAAATGTAGCCAGAGCTTCATGGCAATTTTGTGAGGGGCTTTTGAATACTCAAACCCTGATTTCCTACTCCCTTGTTCTGAGATTGTAATTTTTAATTTAGGAGCAGAGAACTGAAGGCAAAGGACAATGTCAGTTGGGATGAGTCTTGTACTAAACTTCCTTCTGCAGCCCCTGTCTAACAGAGCTGAAATGAAATGGCTTAAGGACAGTGTGGAAGAACTGAACCTCTGGAGTAAAGTCAAGGTTTGAGAATTGGTGTCTTATTTTAGTATTTTTGGTCAAAAAGGTCCAAAAGGCCTTTTGAGATTGATGGCTTTTTATGTGCCTTTGGAAAGTGCTGCCTGACTTCTTGATCTCAGGCATTTGAGAGCATCTAAGAGCAACTTGGTGAATTTTTTTAAAGCTCTGTTTGGAAAATATTGGTGCTTTGTCAGTAAATCAGTTCAATTCTGGTGCTTACTATCATTTTCCTTGCAAATGGATCCCACATCAAGAAATGTTCTAGAATATTTTAAGCTAATTATATATCTACATATTTTGGTGTTGGATAGAGATTAAATATAAATTAAAAACCAACACAGAGAAACATGTTCCCCAATGGATTGTAAGAAACTTTCTCCTCCTGTAAAAAACTCATATCCCAGTAGATGTAACATGGATATTTTGAAAGTGCTGTAATGTTGAAGGGTTAAGGGTCTGTCTCTTCCAGATCCTTTGGATGTGTTCTCTGGAGGCCAAGCCAAGGAACAGTGTGTCCTGTCCTTTTGTCTGTCCTGATTTCTAATGAGTCAATCCCTGATCTTCCTCCAGTGAATGGGCAGATATGCACCTTAAGAGAAAAGATACTCATTTCTCTGTTCCTGATCTTCCACGTTTCAGGGAACATTAAAAACTTCCAACCCTTCCTTCATTGTTTCTTCTTTTACCACTTGAAAATGTTCCTGGGAGATTTTATCTTGCTCTGTGGATTGCTGGGTGCATTAGCACAGCTTCTGCTTGCCAGAGCTCTCACTAAGTAGAACTGGTTTCAATAAATCATTGTAGCTCTGGAAAGTCTGGAGTTCCAGTCATGGCAGCTCAGAAGAGGGAGGGGGAAACAGGAATACAAGAGCTTTTCCAGCTGGGGAAAGAGCAAAGGTAATTCTCCACAGAGAAGTCTGAACAGAGAGGTCTCTGATGGAAGGTTGTGGGTGTCGTTCTTTTACAGGCTGGATTAATATTTCATCCAGAGAGGTGGAACAAAGTCTTGTTCTGGTTGAAAGTGGAGGAAGTGAGTGATTCAGCTTATTTTGTCAGGGATCTGCCTGTGACAGGGTGCAGTACAGCATTTTTCTAGCCATGGAGAAAGAGTGCTCTGTCTGGAGTGCCAGTCAGAGATCCTGGAGCAATGGCTTGGCCTTTGTCTCAGATCAGTGCAGCTGATCCCTGCCTTGCTTTCCTGAGCAGTAAAATTCCCACCCCAGATTTAAATCTCCCTTTGTCAGTGATTCAGGCTCGTATACAGCACCTCTATTTCATTCACATCCCAGCTGCTTCAGATAACCTGTGTCTGTCAAGGTTTGAAGTAGTGATCTTCTTATTTTAATAAATCCTTTAGTATGAAATTAGCTTTAATCCCCCTTTGCTATTCCTGTTCCCTGTCCAGGGTAAGCTTGGAAATCTTCTTTTTTTTTTTTTTTTTTTTTTAATTGCTACTTGCTCTCATAAGCCATACGATGCTTTTGATAACAGTCATCAAATTTTACAGCTATCACTATAATCTCAGTGCTGTTAACCATCTGCATCTCTCCTCATGTTCTATAGAAACTGAAGAGAAAACAAATACATAGTTAATTTTAGCACATCACTCCTCTTAATGGATTTTGTGTCCCAAGTAGCAGCACTGTTTAATGTGTCTGCAAATAACCTCTTGGAGTTGAGGAAGAATCCACACACAAGGACATTCCTTAATGGTTTAAAGCCCTGAGGGCCGTGTTGAAGGGATCAGGAGTGGGCTGCAAAGGGTTTGAGTCCTACAGAAGTCTGCACACTTTGAGTTCTAACCTCTGCAAACTGTAATCTCTGTTTGGGGATTTTGATTCCATGGAATCTGAATTTGAGACATCATCAAACAAAGTCAGGGGAAGAGTCACCTGTGTCTGTGCCTGGTGATGAGCTGTGAGCAGTAACAGGAGAGCAGAGCAGGGAAAGGGGAAAAATCTGACTTGGGTAAAGAGGAACCTGGGCAAAAAGTGTGGAGAAGCTGTGCTCTGTGGACCAGGCAGGCAGAGTGGATACAAGCCTGGGATACAGGCCTGGGATACTTCCCTTTGATCCTAGAAAAGGCAGAGGCAGCTGGAGAAGAGCAGTGGCCCAGCTAAAAGGACAGCCCATGCCCAAGCCTGGCTTTAGGGAGCCATTTATCCTCCTCACTTCTCAGCATCCAGCCCTAAGGAAGGGCTGCCAGATGTCACACCTAATGTGGGATTTCCTGTACTTCACCTCAGATCCTGGGATTTGTTCAAAAACATGTGCATTATTACCTTTCTTGTGCCTGAGCTGAAAGGTGGGAATCACTTCGCAGGCAATGACCTCCCAGGCTGTGCTTTCCCTGCTTCCTTGGCTGCTCAGGAGCCAGAGAAGGTCCCGTGTTGCTGGACAGGTGGAAATGCAGCTCTGCAGTCAGACACCTGCAGCTCCCCATGACCAGGAACACTCCTGAGCCTGGCAGGACCCTCCCTCAGGGGTGTCAGTCCCTCTGCTCTTACAGCAGGGCTTACAGGAAGAGCCACACACCTTACAAAGGTCACTCTGCTGCTGAGGAGTACCAGTGCTCAGCACGTGCAGTCTCACCTCAGTAACCCACAGGAATTTAATGGAAATATACATTAGATAGGCTAAAGTGAAATATTCCTTTAAATTACCCCCCTCCCCCAAAGGACATGAAGAGAAAACTGTATCTCACTGTGTTGTTTAACTTGTTGTGTTATGAAAACCACACAGGAAAAGGTTTATTTTTAAGATAATGGTAAAATACAGCAGAGGAACTGAATCAGAGATAGAACTGTCTTGAGAGCAAAATTGCCATTTCATTTAGGCTTTACTGGAGTGGTCAGGATTGGTGTTTAAGATGACATCTGTGTCCACCAAAACCTCCCAATATCATATTTAATCATTGTGGAGACACAGAAGGGGTCCCACAATAAAAATGATATATTTTAAATTTCCTGATCATAATGCTTTAACCTTTATATTACTGACACCCAGGATTCAAATAGAAATGCACACTGAAACTCTGTAATTTTATATATTCCCTTTTTTTTTTCTTGATAGGAATCCATTTAAAATTACACAAGAAACCTCTCTTCATCCTCTGAGTGTTTCACTGATTAGCATAATTTATAGCCAGTTCTGTGAATAAGGTGATTGTACCCAGGTGATTGCAAAAAAGTCTGTGGATCTCAGCTTTATAAATATTATTCTGAATCTAACTTTGTTAAAGTAATTGATGTAACATGAGTGAGTGCTGTGCAGAGCTCTTCAAGTGCAGAGACCACACACTGTGTAATCTCTGGAGCCAGTCCTCATCATGCCTTTGCTTTTCTTAGCAACAAAATTAACTCCATCATTATAGAATTTAGCCAATACTTTACCTCTGCAGTCAGAATCTTCTCACATGAGATTCAGCCCACACTCTAAATCCTGCCTTCCTTATGTGTCACTCATTGTCTCAGAGGACTGGAAAAGTGACTTTGCAGTGGCTCAGCAGAAGCTGAGATGTTCCTACATCCAGAGGCGTTTCAGGGGGGCCCTGGGAGGTCCATGGAGCACCTTCCACACTGTCTCTGAGAATTAGAAACCCTCCAGGGCCTCTCCTTTGGAGGGTCCATCCCCAGCTGGGTGCTCCAGAAAGGGAGGAAGGGTTTTGTCTCTGCAAACTTAAGGTCAGCCAGGTGAGAGGAGGCTGAGCAGGGACTTTGTCACAGACAGAAAGGCCCCAGGCTGTGCTCAGCCTTGTGCTGGGCTAAAAAAGGAACCCTGCAGAGCCCGTGCTGGCCTCCTTGTGCAGCTGTTTGGCTGCTCAGGGTTCTTGTGCTGTTGGATTCTTTCTCCCATGTTCTCTCCCTCCATGAACACAGAGCTGCCAGAAGGGCTGGACCGGTGCCCAAGAGCTTTTAAATGCTCTGGTCAGGAACTGGTGGGAACCTTGTGGTGCTGTTTCTCTGGAGAAGTTTTATGGCTTTTTCCTGGTCCTGCTGCTGACAAGGTCACTTTGAGGGAGGAGGATACAGGTCACCCACTGCAGAGCCCCGTGTCAGCATGTGGGGGGTGACACAAAGGGGACAGGAGCTAAAATCTCCTGGAAACTTTGGGTGATGTTTTATCTTTAAACAAATTCCTGGAGAACTGCTGAGATAAAAACAGGCACAGCTCTAAACCTACATGTTCTATAATGATGAGATTCTGGGAGAAGCTGGGATCCTTCTTACAGGAGAGTGGGGAAATAAAGATTCCCAGCTGTTAATAATAACAAGCTAGGGATTCTTCTTGTTCAAGCTGGAGCAGAATTTCCTGGAAGTCCCTGGAGAATTCCCGTCCAGCACTAGACATGTGAAAGATTTGGATCCTGGTTTAAAGTATTTCCACTGCTTGAGCAAATTTCCAAAACGGAGCTATTTTTTATCATAATCCAGTCAGAGAAATGAAATTTGTAGTTCAGACAGCCATCAGTTTAAGTATTTTGAGAGGAGTGTGGTGACAGGAGAGTCTGCTGTGTGTGCAGGTCCTGAGTATCCACTTGGGAATGGAAGAGTCCTGGAACAAAACCTCGTGTGGTGCAGCTGGCTTTGAAGAAATAACTAGCAATGGGTTTGAGGTTCCTTTATAGGAGAAAAAAGAAAGGGAAAAAGAATGCAAAAGCCAGCATGGTTCAGTGTCTGGGCACATTTTCAAGACCTCTTTTATTTTGAGTAATTAATTCTGTGTTTTATTAGTAATGAAAGCAGGGGCTATTTTGTGCAAGGCTGGAGCAGTTCAGGGTGACTCGGCAGGAAGTTAAACTGATGTAGCATTACTTTTGCAATTTATCACCTGCCTGTAGTGCTTACTCAGGGCATAATACAAGTTTATCATTGTTCAGAGCAGTTATAGTCTAAATTCACTTAATAATTACATCTCAAACCAGATAACTTTAGAGAAGGTTCAGTGTTGTTGGATTATTTTATAAGTTACAGGGAAAATCTCTAGCGTGACATCTCTTCTTGTAGGCAGCCTAAATGCAAGCTGGCTTTTTGGTGGTCTGTTTCAAATTAAGTGATTTCATTGCATAAATGTATGTGTTGGAGTTTGAGTGTGGAGTATCCAAATGCTTGCAGCCTTCTTACACATTTGTAATGATTCCAGTAATTCCAAACTAGAGAGGTTTTTTATTTGGTGGATGAAAAATCTCTCCTGTTTTGTCTTTGCTTAAGAGAACTTGAAATACTGGATAGTATAAATGTACTGCTTCAAAACTGGTCACAGTTATTGGTAGGAATAGTAGACATGGCAGCTGAACACAGACCAACCACAGACCCTCCAAAGCTTTTCTTTCCTGAACCTTTTTTCTGCTTCTCCAGGTGTGGAAGGGCCTGGGAGCTGCGGGGTCCCTGCAGCAGCCCCGGTGCAGACCCAGCTCTAATTGATTATCCCAACCCAGCTTTGAGGGTCCCCCAGTCCCTGGCCAGGCCCTGCTGAGTTACTGCACAGCTTTAGGCAGCAGAGTTTTACTGACTGCAGCAAATAAATTTGCTGTGCTTTATGGAGCACGGAGAAGCTTGTTTTGTGAATTTTAATTGTCTCAATAAATCGTGTTAAGATTGTGTTCTATTAGTCTGCAGGAAATGAATGCGAGCAGCTCGAATCTGGACATTATTGGGAAGGTGTGATGCTCACAGGGCTGTTAGAAAAAGAGTTTTCAAATCTGGCTGAGCAATAACGAGGGTGATAAGGATTGTAGAGATCTGGAGTGCAGCTTCCCAGGAATCCCCAGTCTTGGGTTTACCTGCAGGGATTCTCTTGTCCCACTGGGAACTTAATGATGATGATTTTCAGCTTGTGCTTCACAGAGGAGAGGAAACGTTTGCAATGGGGCTCAGATAGCTCAGGCACAGGGAATGTGAGAGGGGCACTTGTGTCAGACTAGTTCTGGACAATGATGAAGGATGAACTCTGCTCTGGAGACAGGCTGACAGAAGAGGCTCCAGGGAAATCTTAGAGCCCCTTCCAGTGCCTAAAGGGGCTCCAAGAGAGCTGGAGAAAAATGTTTTGATGCTGTGACTTGAGAGTTTGGTGTTAATGGGCGCAGCAATGAAGATTAGCAGATTTTATCCCCAGACTCCTCTTGTCTCTGCTCTCAGGGGAGGAATATTGGTTCTTTTCACTGAGGGATGGCTGTGCCCCTTGGGATCAGAAAGGAGCTGCTCTCGTCCTGGCACTGGGACAGCATCCAGATCTTTATTTGCAGGATTAGAATGTTTTCAAAAAGATAGGCCAGGTTGAAAGCTCTCCATTGCTGTATCTCCCAACGTTCTGCTGGAGAGCCGGAATGATTGATGAGCGTTTCTCGTTGCAATTACAGATGAGCACCAGCAACCCACAAATCATGGCATGCTGGGTAGGAGTTCCTGAGCTGCTCTCTGTAGTCTGGCCAGCAAATCATTAAATCAAGCGAGGATGAGCAAGGGGCTGCTGGATGTTCTCGCCTCAGCACAGCAGCTGAGAGCTGAGTAAGCTGCTGTCTGCCTAAATCAATCCCCACCCTGGGAATTGAAACAGTGCAGACGTGAAGCCAGGCCGTGGCCACATAAAAGCCGCATTATGGCTGCGATTTAGGGGACTACGCCTAAAGCAGCTCTTTGAATCCCTAATCCTGGGAGCTCCCAGGGAAGAAAGCAGCCAGGCCGTGCTCAGATGTCTAAAACTTTCCTCCTGACCCTGACTCGAAGTGGGGGACCTGGCCTGCAGTGAAGTCAATCCGTGGGGAGTTCGTGCACGGTGTATGTTGTAATGGGATTTTACAGTACAGATCCTAGCACATATATTTAATATCTGACAATTCAAATAGCTTGGCTGGCAAACACACTGAACATTGCCAGATTTCTGTAAGATCTGAAGTGAATTCCTGACCTAGATATTCCTTGGAGGAGGGAACTCAAGAACAGGTGAGAGACATAAACCAAGCATGGTAGACTGGGCTCCTCACTTCTGGCCCATTTCCCTTGTTTCTTCTGAGAAGTAATAATCTTAAAAAACTGCACAATTGGGTTAATAAAGTGATTTAAGATGATCATCTCACTCTTAAAGTTGTTCCAAGTTCAGTCTTTATACAATTTACCTTATGCTTGGGGTACAGAATAATGAGAAATCTAAGCAAACAGAGCACTAAGCCTCAATCCTGCATGTAAATCTGTGCACATGTGCTGCAAACAAGATAGCACCCATGGACAGATTTGTTTGTGTTGCCTTGTGAGCCAAATGCTGTGGTTTTGCTTCTTTTAATTATTCAGCCCTGAAAGAATTTACTGTGAAATCCCACCAGGCAGAGATAAAGACTGGAAACCTTGTAATCTACAACTGTACAGGAGGGTCAGTTTATGGCCTGAATGTGCTGGAGAATTTAGATGTGGAGAGAATCTTTCATAGTGAACTGGCATGAAAACCTGTATTATTTCAGGGCTTTGCAGCATATAAATTGTGTTTATGATGAAGCTAAAGCTTGGAAAAACCAAATTGGTCAATCTAATCCAGATTTGCTATTCTGATGAATATTTTCCTTCTCAAATGAATTCAGGTTGTCAGATTAATTCAGTCCCAACATGACAAGGGCAAGACAAATTAATTAGCTTAAGCTCCGTGAGTTGTGAGAGTTTTGTCTCCATGTGCTTTGTGTGGGGGTGTGCAGGGCACTGCTGTGGGTGATTGACCATGGCAGGGGAAAGAAGGGTCCTTCAGCTTCACCCCAAGCCCTCACTCCCAGCCAGGTGAGAACATTGTCAGGGAAACATTTGATTTTTCCTACAGTCTGGAACTGAAGAGCACATTTCCAGTGCACTTCTCCTGGGACTGCTCAAGAGTCACAAGTAATGCTTTCAAGAGAAATTAAAATGTTTAGTTGCAGAGGAAAAAATGGCCGGGTCAGGTCTCATAAAAACGAGCAGCCAATTTTTTAAAATGTTGGGTTCTGCAGTACCTGGAACTCTTACATGTCATAACCTTGTTAAGATAATTACAGTAAGTGGCTTTTCTGCAAGGGAATCCCCTGACATTCTTTCCTGGGAGATTAAATCTGCTGCTGTTCTAGGCGGATTCTGCGGTTGAGTGAAAGTGTCTCCTACCTCCTTTAAAAATATCAACAACCAAAGAGAAGACAACACTTAATTCCTTTTTACAAAAGGAAAAGAGAGTCATGTCTTGGGAAGAAGGGAAACCAAATAAAAAATTTAATGCTAGAGAAGAAAGGCAAGAAATGCAGTTGCCATGGAAACCGGAGCATAAGTAGAAACTTTCCAGCAAAGAGCAGAAACTAAAAATGAAAAAGCAGAGTGGTGAGGCTTGGCAGATAGCCAGGAGCTTCCTCCACCTCCTCCCCCCTGCTCCTGGTGGGATGTTCTTCGTCATCCTTCCACAGGCTGGAGGTGCTCTGGGCATTTGGGGAGCAAAGCTGGGCCCATGGGTCAGAGCACATCACAGGGGACAGCGAGTGACAGCATTGCTTGGGATGAGGCAGCTGTACCAAAATCCTCTGTGTGCTTCAGCTTGGGGCTTCTTCCATGGGAGAGGGAAAATTCTCTGGGAATGGCCATGGTGTCACACTGGGCTTGGGAGGGAAGGGGATGGTGGTCATCTGGTGGTCATCTGGTGGTCATCTGGTGGTCATCTGGTGGTCACAAACCCCCAAGCAAGTCCTTGACTCTTCTTGTGTCTGAACCAAGGTCTGGGAGGGCACTGCAGCAATAACTCCTGTACTTCAGTACTTCTCTGATCCCTTTTTCACAGGGAAAAGATTCCCCAAAGTCTGCCCCAAGTGCTGCTGTGCCTCAGACTGGCTGGGCGCTGTACCTCAGCTCTCTGATGCTCAGCTCCCACCTGGGAGTCACATTCCCTGTCAGAGTTCTGCCCTGGGCACAGGATGTGTTCCATAGTGCCTGTTGGCTGCATCCCACGTGTTTCTGAAAGCAGAGGCGTATTCCAGACATTCAGTTTTGTCCGGGGCTCTGGGATCATTTGATGCTGGCACGTTTAGCTCAGTTGTATGCAGTAAAGTAAGTAATTCATTGGATTAGCAATTATTAAATCCACATATGCTTTTTAGTACGACATGGAAAAAAGCAGGTTGGAAAAGCTGGGCAGGTTCCCAGGCAGGGCTGTAAAACCTTTGTGATGGCCAGGAAGTGATTTGGGTGAAAGCTTGGGAGTGTACCCAGGCCCGTGTGCTGTTACAGATGGAAGCAATGAAACCTGGGCTCTTTAGATTTCCTTCAGCCATATTCTTGGAATTAAGCACGGGTGTAAGAGTTTTGCTAATTTGCCCTCAGACTGATCAGCATCTTATATAACTGACTTCCTTTTGTGAACAAAATAGAAAATGCAGTGCAAGTCCAAAAGAGCCCACTTGACCTCTCTGTCTGTGAAATCTGGACAAACTTACCTGGGAGACAGCACCACGAGTTAGGAGCTGCTCCTCAATGTGTCACTAGAAGTAAAACCTACACATTCAACTCTGCTGCACTGCCAGTGACTTTACTTCTCAGCTGACTTGTCATGGTCTCACCTGGACTATTCCTCATTTAATTATTATTTCAAAACACAAGGATTTGTGGGTTGTTGGGGGTGTTTTAAGGTTGGAAGTAATGAACCTCAGAGTAATGAACTTCACTAAAAGGGATGTTATTTTTTTTTTCGTGTTCTTTAGCATTTGGGCAGGGAAAAAAAGCAGGGAACATGTTTCTTAAGCTCCATAGAAAGGGATTTTTAAGAGGAAGTCCGCTCTTTGGAGGGAGACGTGGGATATGGCAGCGATCCCAGGCGGAGCCGGCGCCCTCCCGCCTGCGGGCGGCAGCAGAGCCGTGCGGAGCCGCTGCGTGCGCGATCCCCCCTGCCCCGGGACAGGGATGGGACAGGGGTGGGACAGGGATGGGACAGGGATGGGAAAGGGACAGGGACAGGGATGGGACAGGGACAGGGATAGGGATGGGACAGGGACAGGGACAGGGACAGGGACAGGGACAGCCCTGCCCAGGGACGGCTCAGACCAGGGCCGAAATGGGGGAACCTCAGAGCCAGCGCTGGCCACAGCAGAGTTGGCACCTTGGGCACTTCCCAGGTGCTGCCTTGAGAAGGAATTCCCTGATTTACAGCAGGGCTGTGTCCAGAACAGAGCAGTTTTCCTTAGGCTTTAACGTGCTGACACAGCACTGGCGTTTCTGGCATTTGCAGCTGGAAAAGCTCCCTCCCTTCTCTCTCTGTGCTCAGTGCGTATAACAAATGTTTTTCTGAGACCACTGACATTGTCTTGGTTTTATATAGTTTAAATTGAAACGGTCTCATTGCAATAGTCAAAGCAGTGATGGACTCTGAGGGCTTGTTTGTGACCTAGGAATGCTCAGAAAAGTCAAACCAAATTGCAGAGAGGTGCACAGTGCATTGTGTACAAAGCACAGGCTGGCCACAGCTGGGGAAAGCTCCACAATACCCTGTATTATGTGGGTTTATACCCAGCTCAGTGTGTTATGGAAGGAAGTTTATGAGTGACATGACCCAAAGAGAACACTCCAGTTGCTGCCAAGATGACATTCCAGGCTGCTCCTGACTGAAACAAGATGCCTTCCTTGTAGGATTGCCACTTACTGTGTGAAGGTAACCATGGGCTACTTCCTGGAATTGCAGAGAATGCGTATTTTGGGAAATTCCAATTCCTGATGTCGGTTTTCAGCATTGCTGCTAAGTGTTTTATCACCTCAGGTGTGTCCCTGCTTGCCAGGCTGTCTTTTTTGGAGTAGATCTGGAGGAAATTTGTAGCCCTGCCCCGATGAGTTCTGTTAGGAGCAGAAGTGCCTTTGTATAACGAGCTGAACAGGACCCTCCAAAACCCCTCAGTAACAGGAATCTGCAGTCTCTTGTGCTTGCCCTGCCACAGTAAGTGTGGGGTTCCTGGTCTCTGTGAGGCTCTGAAGAAGGCAGAATCTGACCTTTTCCAAGGCTGATTCCTGCAAAGACAAATACCACGCCTGTAAATATTCCCTGCCCTGCTCAGGATCACAGGGGAGCTACATTTTAGCCCTGGCCAGCACAAATCCCCGGGGGCTGGTGAGCCTGCAGCTCACGTGGGGGAGAGCCTGTGAGCTCAGCCTGAGCTCCAGGCCTGCCGGGGCACTTCGTTTTGGATCCACGCTGTCCAAACTGTGGTGATGGTGGGATAATCTGTTCCAAAGGATGTCAAAACTCAGGGATTCAGAAGCAGCAAGAGGTATTTGTCAGCTAATGTTCAGACCGGAGAGGCCCTGCTGTCAGAATATTGATCTCAAATTCCTTCAGCATCTCTGCTGTTGGGAGCTGGACCTGAATTTCAGAGTGCAAAATGTGCTTTTCCCAGATTGTTCCCTGATCTCGTCCCTACACCTTCCATTAGCAGTTCTGTGTACACGAGTCTCCCTTGTCATCCTGTCAACCCTCATGGTCTTTAAATAGTCTGTAGGCTCTGGGTGGTGATCACCACATTGTTCCCCCCTCCCTCTGCAAGCTGCTCCTGGAAAAGAGGACAAGAATTACTCGCTCATACACACTGGTTGTTCACAGTGCAATTTTAAAATCATCTCCTGCTTGTCTCATTTGCCAAGCCCATCAAACCAATATCCTGCCCAGCTCCCTGCCCTGCTCTCAGTGAGCAGCCTAGATCCCGAGCGAGCCCTGGAGTTCCAGAGGGATCCTGCCCAGTCCCTGCTCCAGCACACCCAGGCACAGCAGTGTCACTGCAGAAATGGGCTGCACACAGGGAGATCCGTGTTCCTACTAAATTGTCTGGTTGCTATTTTTTCTCCTCGAGGGGAATTCCATTCATCCCCTTTCAGAAGAGCCTGTTAAACTCAGCCAGTCCCGAACTCCCAGCAAATGTCCTTTAATAGTTTCGGATTTCAGCACGGGGGCCTCTGACTGTGTGTTCCTTTAATACGTTCACGACTCCCCTGGGAGAACTAAGCCAGGAATAACCAACACTTTCTTAAGCCAGCATTAAGGTTGTGTTTCTTTTCCTGCCATATATTCCCATGCTCATCTCCACAACTTCCACTTCCTCGTGCTTTGCATCGCCCATTCTCAACTCAGGTGTTCTCAGGTGTCCGAGAGGGGAGTGCTGCATCCTCTGCTTTCAATTTTGCTGGCTGAAGGAGCATAAAGGACTCTTAACATTCTCTGCAGTCGCCTCTCAGCTTGGCATACTGATCATTTCAATAATAAAGTGTTTCCTTTCATTCTCCAACAGTCAGGCCCCTGCCAGAGCCATAATTGTTCACAGATGACTCATTTTGGCTGCATGATCAAAACCAGGGAAAAGTGCTGTTTGCACAGGCTTTGAAACGTACAAGATGGGAAGAGATGTTCACGCTTGATATTTGTACCATATGTGCTTTCTAAATTTTATTATAGAACCTTTACATTTCAAAAGAGACTCTAGTCTTGTCCTGGTGATGATTTAGAAAGGAAAAGATAAGTAGAGTTTTGAGTTAGGCCAAGATTAGCAAAGACTGTGTAGTTTGAGCTGTGAGGCTGCATCCTGCCGGGGCCGGTGGGAGCTGCTCAGTGCAGAGGGGTCGTTGCTGCCCTGAGATAAATAGATCTAGATCTATATATGGATATCTGTGTATTGTTTAGGGGCTGCACACTCAGTCGTGTTTTATATCAAAGTCTCACTGAACTCCTCGTGCTTTAAAGAATTTGTTTTGAAATCGTGCGCTCGGAGTTGCAGCAGGTGTTTGCATTTTCTTCCCTGATGAAAACCCAAGGAATCTGCACAGTGCACGTGATGCCCCATCCCCAGTGCTGGGAGTGCTCTGCCCTGCCTGGTGATGTTCTCTTTGCACAGAGCTCACCTCAGGTGTCCCCATTGGGAGGGTCAGCAAAGGGGCCAGCAACCAAATTCTGGTTTAGGGTGGAGAAGGACATGGGAGGATGATTCCTGCAAGGCCATTCATCACCAAGCACGAGCTGTGTCAATAAGAAGCTCTTTATGTCTCCTCCCAGAATTGCTTTGGGGCCACCCAACTGTCTTAGATAAAACACTAAACAGACAAACGTTGCCTTCTTTGCAGCAGTGTGGCATTTTGACTAATGAATTGTACAAACCCTGCAAGCCAGCTCGTCCAAGGCTGCTGCCACGTGGATGTCTGAGGATGACCAATTAAGCTGCTATTGGCTGGGCCTTTGCAGGGGCTCAAAGGAAAGAGACTTGTTAATCCAGGAAAAATGAGTATATTAGAAGAATAAAGGATATAAATGCAGTAGGAAGAGGGGTTTTTAGTAGCTTTTTCTCTCTAAAAATATAACGTGCTTATTAGTGGAATGGGGACATATAGACTATATACACTTGTGAGTGGAAGATCTGTACAAAAAAGTAGGAAGATAAGCAGAAAAAAAACCAATTTGAGCTGATGTTACAATAGAGGAACTTTATTGGGCACCGTGTGCCTTGCTAGATATTTTCTCTTATTTTTATTTGGAGTGTCCTTTGTCAGATCATCACCCAGTTCCCTGCTCAGGGCAGGTGAGGCCCCAGCAGGGTGAGGATTCCCAGTGCTGGATCCTGGCTCTGAGAGCTCAGGCACTGGAGGTGTTGGTGCCCTGAGCTTCCACACTTCAAAACATCCCAGCCCTTTGCTTTTGGAGTGTTTGTCATATTTCTGTTGTTTGAAGGAGGCTCTCCACATTTTGCAATCAGCTGCACTCAGACAATAACATCTCTCAGGGCAGCCCTGTGTTGTTGTGCCAGAAGGAAAAACGTAAATTTAAATAAACCACCCTCACAATGGTATTTAAAAACTGATTGCAGGATTTCCAGTCGCTTTTGTAAAGCCCTCTTTAAAAACAATAGCTACATTTTCATTTTTCAACTTGTTAACAGGGAATTCTTTCAAAACAGAGGGTGTTTTCTGTGCTACTCTGTCATGTCAGCCTGATAAGGAAGATGGCTAAAGATCATTCTTGCCAAAATATTCCTTGGATGAGTCATCTGATGCCAAAAAGCAAGTGAAACGAGCAACTATATTTGCAGTGGAGTTTGCAAATTATGTGGCAAGGAAAGGAAGAAAATAATCTGTCACATGAAAAATGAAGTTTAGATTGTGTGTATATAAATCAGTGATTTGTTATATGAGTGTGAGATCATTATCAGGCATTTAAACATGAATTGGAAGTGCCTAATCTATTAATTAATCAGGAAATAAGTTTTACGTAGCATGTGTAATCAAGTTAATCTTTCATTTCACTTGGCAGCAGAGATGCTGCTGTCAGTGGATGTTGTCATGAGATTAAACACCCCAAGAGCTGATTCTTGCTGAGGGGGAGCCTCAGGTGTCCAGATGGCATCGGGAGGGAAGGGAAGGGGAGGGGAGGGGAGGGGAGGCGGCTCCTTCCCCGGAGCCCACGGCATTCCTGAGCCTGGGAGAAGTTCTCTGTGCACACAGGAGTTCCTGGGCTCTGCACCACCTGTAAAACTGTAAAACCTTCTCTCCTCCCACCTTGGGCTAGAACAGACTCAGCTTCCACACAGGCAAGGAGAGTGAAGCCCTGCAGGAGCTTCCTGCAAGGTTCATGGGTTTTTCCCTGACCTTTTAGCACACCACATTGGAAAGCCACTGCAACAGAGCTCACGATAAATAGCTGAGACTTCTGCTAATAATAACCCATAAATCTGGCACAGGAAGGCAGTGATGCCAGACTTTTATCAACTCCTTCCCTGCAGCAACACAACAGCAAGTTTATTGATGAAATTCAAAGTGAAAATATTTTTAGGAGTTAATTTATTTTGTTGTATGAATATTTTGATCAAGGTCAATGCAGATTTTGTAGTTTATTACAATTATTTGTTACTACATCTAATAATTAGGTTTCTAACCTAGAGGTGATGTGGGTTTTCTTTATTTAAATGTGCAGATAATCACCATCTGGGCTCCCTTCCCACTGAAGGTTGGACCAGGTGAGATCTTGAGGTCCCTTTTGAGCCCCTCCAGGGTCATGGCAGAGAACTGCCCAGGTTTTGTCTTGGAGGAGGAAATGGGATCCTGGGAAACCCAGAGCTGAGGTTACTCCGTTAATCACTCAATGAATCACTGCTAACATTTTATTTTAGTAATGAGGGATATTTGGGAAGAATAGTCTTACTGAACAAATATTTCCTGCCAGAAGCTTGGTGTGGAAGACACACAGTGCTGGGAAGTGGTGTGCTGCTCCCAGTTAGGTCTGAGGGGCTTTGTTTGATTTAGGGATTTGTACAAGATTTTTCTTTTTAGTTTGGTATTTTTGCAGTACAGTGGAGACTTCACACTCCTGGGCTTTTCCTCCTGATGAAAGGAGCAGGCTGCTCTGAGGCACAGGATGTTTGCTTCTGGTAGAAATTTCTTCTTCCATTTGCATTGCACTCCATGTGTTTAATTGCTTCATTAGGTCTGTGGAAATTCAGCATAAATCTTTAGATGGATTTTGACTTTGTAAATTTTATTAGCATCATTACCAGTCAGGTCATAAACCAGTGTACCTGAGTGGAGTGTTCTGTGCCAGCAGAGCAAGCGAAGAGATTTTGTTTTGGTCTCCCCCCTCGCCGCAAGCTGCTGTGAGAAGCTGATGTTCTTTAGCTCTATTGTTCTGCTGGGAAGTGGGCAGGAAATGTGCCGTGCTCTGAGGTCAGCCTCGGTGTTTCTCTCCCGTTCCCGCAGCCCGTGGTGGGTGCAGGAAGCGTCTCCGGGGCTCTCAGACCCGCCCAGAGACCTTCCCGTGTCCCACACNCTTCCCGTGTCCCACACGGGGCCCAGAGACCTTCCCGTGTCCCACACGGGGCCCAGAGACCTTCCTGTGTCCCACACGGGGCACAGAGACCTTCCCATGTCCCACACGGGGCCCGGGGACCTTCCCGTGTCCCACACGGGGCCCAGAGACCTTCCCGTGTCCCACACGGGGCTCGGCCGCTCCCGCTGGCCTCTGCAGGCAGCGTGTTGGGAATCCCCACTGCTAAGGAGCTGCAGAAATTTAAATTTGGTCCAAAACTCATCTTCTTGGGAATTGGAGGTATTTCTCTTACTTCCTTTTCGGATAGTGATATCTGAGAAATTCTTTTATTCACATTTTTAAAGTATATTCTGCCTCTTTCTTAAAATCAGGACATTATTTATTAGAAGCAAATAACTGACTTTCCCACATAATATTGGGCACATTCCTTGGATTTGAGTGAAAAAGAGAAAGTTTATTTTTTTTAACATTAAACTGACCAAGTATTGCAGAAGCAGATATGCAGAAGTGTCTGTGCTCTGGTGGACAAAAGATGCTGTAGGAAAAAAA
>VYXD01004968.1:0-72929 GCA_013397195.1 Hylia prasina
CTCAGTGCCCAGGGCTCCAAGAGTGCCCTGATCCCCCAGAGCCCTGCACAGCCTGGGCTGCACCTCGTTCCCACCAGGGAGGAATGTTCTCACCTGCTGCTGGGTGAGACAGGAGGTCAGGCTTTGCACGGGCAGGTCAGTAAATCTTGGGGAGATATTTGTGCAGCTTTTTGGTGCTGTGCAATTTAAAAGGTACCGTCGCATTTTCCAGTAAATCCTTTGTTTGTTTGGGTCCTCCCAGCAGGTTGAAAATACGTCAGGGATCCCAGTGGAGCCCATTCTCCAGGCAGCAGGGAAATAGTGCAGAGGGCTCAGGAAAGCAGGGGGAGATGCTTAGGACAGGGCAGTTGTGGAACCAAGACCTGCAGCAGCTCACCAGGGGCGGGAGGAGGTGTTTTACCATCCTTTTAACGTTTGTATTTCTGTTATTTCTGCGCTCGTCCCTTCACATCTCCTGTTACAGCTCCGGCGCTCCCTGCTGAGGCAGGGCCACCTCACCCCACCCCTGCTGTGCTCATCCATCCCTCTGCCTTTCAGAAACACACCCTGATTTCACCTCGCAGCGTCTGCCTGCTGTGCTCAGCCGTGCAGCGGCCTCAAAACCCAAAAAAAACCCCCAAACTGGCTTCCAAAAACCCAAATCAGGCATTTGGGCTCCCGCTCGGGGCACGGGGTTACTCGGATTACACCTTGCAGAATCACCTGGAGCATTCCACAGGCTTCCTTCAACATTTGCTATCTGTCCCCCTTCCAAAATACAGCCTGTGAAATGCAACAGCTTTCCCCAAAGCTCAGAGAAGGCATCACAGTGATTTGTACATGATAGAGGTGCTGTCACACCTCACGGAGTTTTGTCTGCCTAAAGACCCAGTTTGCCACCAATATTAATATTTTATTTTTTTTTTTCCCCCTCTTGTTCGTTGCCTGGGACAAACACAGGGATCCTCTTATCTCTTCCAAGTCAGGTATTAAGCAGTAGGTGGTCACACTTTTACTCATTATACCCCCATGCTGTGGATTTATTGCTCAGAAATAATTTCCCTCCCTCCTGTATTTATTGAGCCTAAGCCACCTCTATTTCAAGGGTGGGAAATACAAGGTGAGTATCTTATTTTTCAAAGTATTGCAGGAGGTAGTTTTGTGGTTACTGCGTCCCTTTATCTTCTCCTTTGAAATAGCAGCTATGAAAAACTATTACAAAACAGAATTGCTTCTGTTATAAATTGTTTTATGACAAAGTTGGCAGCCAGTAAGCTGAAAACATATCTAAGAAAAACCCTTGTGCTCTTGAAAATGACTGAAAGTCCCGGTGTTACAGAACCTAATCCACAGGAAATACATTTTCAATGCATCACTTGTTGGCTGAATATTTACATTCAGCCTCAAGTGAATGGTCTGTGCGTGTAAAAATGTTTTTGTGCGTGTAAAACAAGTGTCCCTCACTACTTGCTCAATGAAACATCATTGAATAGCAGTGGAATTGCTGGGGAAAAGGCTACTAAAAGAGGATTTCCATTTCCCAAAGAAATGAGTCCCACAGAGTTTGATTAGCTGGGTATTTCAGGGAAACTTGCAGTTGTTCTCTCCTTCCCAGCACTGGTGTCAGCCTGAAGTCAGCTCATAGTTGGCAAAACAGCCCCAAAGAAAGTTCTGGAAGGGGAAATGTTTTGTGGGCCATATCCATCTATGCTGCAAATAAATTCATGAACTCCATAATGTTCCCACTTTCAATTTATTCCTGCATTCTGACCCTCTTCAACTCAGCTAAGCCACAACCCAGCTCTGAACAGTCCCAGGCTTTGGCAAAGACCAAGTTCAGCTCTGAGATTTTGGGATTTGACCCTCCCTTAATGACACAGACAGTAACATCAGTGCCTGTGCAGAACTGCAGAAAACATGTGCAAAAGCTGAGGAACACTTCTGGGGTTGGGGAAAAAGAGCACAGAGCTGATGGGAACCAGAGAAGAGGCTGAGGGAAGAGACCCAGAGCCAGTGATGTGTGGCTCGCAGGAAATGTTCACATCTTCAGCATCCACTCCAGCATCATTTTACACAACTCCCTTTCTGCTGCTGTTACACGGCCTGATGTTTGTCCCTGCCCAGGGCAGGGCTTGGAACGAGATGATCTTTCAGGTCTCTTTCAACCCAAGCCATCCTGTGATTCCATGTTTCATTCAGACACAATGGGTTGCTGTTATGTTTATTTATGTGTTTGTTTGTTTCTGCTTTCACTGTTTAAAACTCTGCGCCCGCTGGGTTGCCCCAGAGGAAATCCATTCAAAACAGCTGGAGGGAATTCTTTTTCAGCCCCAGCTCATAAATATGAGCTGTGGAATGACCAGAGGGAAGGACTGCAGCACCGAGGCACAGAGGGATCACTCCTGTCCTGATTTCCAGGACTGAGTGGGCAGCCGGTATTTACCACAACAAAAAAAAGATGATTCAAGTCCAGCCCATTCCTTGGGGTGTCTTAAATGCAAAGGCTCCATTTCAGCACAGAACATTTAGAGATGTTTATGTACTTCTCCTCAGAAACATGTTTTCCATGGCAAACAAATGTGGAGCATCAGAACAGCCTCTCCAAAACCCAGAAAGAGCAGGGCACGTTCTTTGTCGGGGCAGAGGAGAGGGAGGCGTCTGAATTTTCAGTACAAGCTTTGCAAGTCTGCTTTGCCAGGCCTCAGCTCAAGTTCTTTCTGCTTTTTGTTGAACAAAGGATTTAATTTTTCCGCTTTAAAGCCACAAAGTCAAGATGTGGCCACTAAGTCAGTGTTTTGTCTCCACGTTTGAGATCCAGTGAATGGCACAGCTCCCTTTAAACTCCTCATTACAGACTTTTCAGTGAGCTTAAAATCCTTCATTAAGCAGGGAGCTCATTTTCTGCTCAAGACAAGTCCTGGTGAACAGAAGCTGTTGCTGCATATTGTGCTTTTTCCCCCTTGGTCATCTCTGAAAATCTCTCCTTACCCTATTTCTCTATTTCTTGCTGCTTGGCAAACTTGATTGGAAGGTTTGGTTGGTTTTTTTTTTTTTTGCTTTTCTGGAGCGAGCCAAGGTTGCCAGAATTACATTTAATTTACATTTCACAGTGAGAAAGGCTTTGCCAGGGAGCTGAGCTAAAGCAGCAGCCTGTTCCAAGGGTGCCTGCGAGCACTGATCTAATCAGTGATCTGTCAACTCGATATTACTGACATTGTCTCTGAGCAGTTGAAGTGTGTCTCTTTTAATCTGCACCCCTCTCAAACCAGGCATCACGTTCTTGGGCCAGATGCTAATTTTCTGCTTAAAAAAAAAAAAAAAGCAACAACCCTAAAGAAATCAGGTTTGCTGGGTTTGGATTTGAAATACTCATTACGAAGGGCCGTATATTTAAAAAACATTTGCAGCACCCCTAATTGAAAAAAAAAAATCTCTCAGATACAAATTACAAACTGCTAGAAGTTGATTCAGTGGAAGCTGCAGAAATAAGCTGCACATAACTCCACTCACAGTTCAGGAAGAAATGTAATTTGGTACTTTTACAGATCTTGAAAATACAACCTACCCATTAACCGAAATCTCCAAGGCCTTATCTCCATAGGACATTAAAGTCAATTAACTAAAGGAGCAAATTTACAGCTTTGTGCAGATGCTGTTACACACAAATGGAATGGTTTGGATCCAGTGTCACTGGATTTGCCTGTAATTTGCCTTACAGTACAGCTTTGCTTCTGAGGGGCAGCACTCACTGAGGGCTAAACTAAAGCAGTTTAATTTTATCTTGCTTTTAACTCAGGCCAAGTCCCCTGCTTTGGCCTCCAGAATTGGACAGGACCAAAGCAGAGCTGCTCAAAGCCCAATAAACTCTGCCTGAAGTGAAGCTGGTGCTGTTGGGATCCTCCTGAAAAGTGTCCTATCCCAGCTGCAAATATTTGCTGAAATTACATTTCCAGCCTGTTCTCTGAGACTTTGGCCATGCAATTCCTATTAATGCCACTCATGCCATGTAAATATGTGTGCACAGAGCTGGTGCAGGAACCTCAAGGAGAAGGTAATTATTTTGCAGATGCACGAGGAACAGAAATAAATGTTCTTGTTAGACTAGCAGAGTCTGCCTGGACCTCTTCCACACTCTAATATTTGACTTTAATTTAAATATACACCTATTGCTTGCTGAGGCTGGAGGTTTGCTGGCTCAGGCACCATTTCCCTGCGTCAGTCAGGAGATGATTGTGGAGCTGAAATTTCACCTGCCCAGGGAGGCTCTTCCTGTCTGCAGCAGCACTGGCCAGAGACCAAGTTCTCCTCTGGATAATATCAGAGATTTGCCATATATTTACAGGCTGATCTGGTAAATTGTATTGCTGCTCTTCCACAGGGGTGATAAGTTGGGTTTTTTCCCAGTTTCTGGCATAAAAGCAGCCTGTCTTCTCCTTTCTGTTCTCTTACAAGTTCCTGCTCTTGCAGCAGGTCAGACCAGCTAAAAACCAACACAGTTCAAACTCTGCATGGAGAGTGTTTGTAAAAGTTCTGTAGAGACCCTGTTTTCTTCGTTGCTTTGTGTAGATTATTCAAGAAGTCAGATGGGCAAACGTCTGTAATCACATGTATTTTACAATTACAAACATGACAGGGTTTATAGGGAGAAGCCAGACAATTTATTGGCTCAACAACCATCCCTGGAAAGAACAGATGTGATCTGGGGCACGGAAACTCTTTCTCGGGTCTGAGAGAGAGCAGCTTTATTCAGCTGAGGAGCAGCTATGCCGATGCACAAACGTTTCTTTTGTTAACAGCACCAATAAAAAAACAGTTTAAAAGATCCTTGTAAACCCGGTTCTGTTTTGCCATCTGGCTCAGCCCCTCAGCCACGCTGTGGGTGTGGGAATGAGGAAGGAAGTCTGGAAGTCTGGAGGTTGCTGAAGTGTCCCTGCACAATCCCTACAAAAACACTCCCGACATTTCACCTGCTGCACACTGCTGAATAACCTTACTGCAATGTTTAGTTCCTGCTGAGAAGACAAGGAGTGGCATGAGGACACCAGCCCTGCAGGACAGGGGGAAAGTGGAGAATTATTTTGTTTGTGGTGAGGTGAGATGTGAAAAAGCCACACTGCAATCCTGCCATGGCCANATTTTGCCATCTGGCTCACACTGCAATCCTGCCATGGCCAGAACAGTGACAGTTTCAGCTGGTTTTTTGGTTTTTTTTAGGCTAAATTTAAAGCTGCCTAAGCCTTTTGTCAGGGACTTTGGAAAGAATTCTTGAGTTTCCTTCAAGGACAGATACCAAAAACCTCATGCAAATGGCCAGTACTGGCTCTTACATGAAGGTGAAGTTGAAACAACACAATGCTATGGCTTCACCTGCTGGGAGATGCTTGGATTTGGGGTTTTTGCAAAGATAAAAGTGCTCTGCTCCCTCTCAAACCTACAGCTCCTGACTGCAGTCCAAATGTCTTGAGTGCTTCAGCTCATCATTTAAAAACTCATAAAAACTCCCCCATGTTTAGGATTTTGGGAAACACATAGGAGGTGGAGGTATAAGCAGATTAAAAAGTAAAGAGAAAAGTCATAATAATAAAAAATAATCAAAATGAAAAGCCACTAAATCTCAGGTAAAAACCATCCAAATCTAAAAATAAAGGAAACGTAAAAACCTTTATGTGCAAAGTAAATGTCAGAGTGAGCACAACTAATGCTGGCTCTGAACTATTGATTCAGAATAGCCCGGTGCAAAGTTAAAAAAACCCACATGAATGCTCAATAAAACGAGAGCTGCTTTATTTCCTGCTGAAACCTTTCCTGTTCCCCTGGGCATGGACCTTCCAGGGGGGTGTCCCTCCCTCCTCCTCCATGGAAAATGCCTGTGGGATGTGTGCCAGCAGCTCCGGTGAGATCCATGCAGCAGCAAATGCTCTGCACCAAAACTCTGCAAAGCTTGCCAGCTTGCAAGCAGAGCAGGCTCCCAGACCATTCCCTTTATTTCGGCTGCCCAAATAAATCAGGAGACACCGGGGGGAGGAATTTCCAGCGCTGCCTGTAATGGGTTTAACTTGAGAACGCCCAGGGATAAGCGTGGCTGAGTGTCTCACTGACAGCAATGTTTGCTCCTGCAATAAACACCAGCCTAATCCTGCAGCCGTTTGCTCAGCAAAATCCCGCTGCTTTTAGCAGGATCTGTGCCTCAGGGGTGGGACAGCACAGGCTGGAGAAGGGAAGTTCAGTGAAGATTTAAACAGTCAGCTTAAATCCCTTCATTCCTCACCTAGCACAGCTCTTCCTGCCTCCAACAGCAACGCTGCCTTGGCCACTGGAGCAAACACTCCCATTTCTCTTGTGCCAGATTCTCATCACCTCTTCTGTCATAGCCAAAAAATTATCCACGTTATCAAGAGGTCAGTCCCTGCCCTTCCCTGGAGCTCATTGTCTGACTATCCTGCAAATTGCCCTTGGGTTTGTGCCCTTACAGAGCGTTGGGTAATTCTCCTCCACTGCTGTCTGGGCTCTTCAGGCTCTTCAGGAGCTGAGATGTTCTCCTGAGCCCTGGAGAGCTTCAGCAGGACCTGCCACAGTGTTTAGCACTCCCTGGCTGCTGCCAGCAAGGCTTTTTTGCACGGGGTTATAAATCTCAGCTGGTGTCACGCCTTCTCCCCTCTAATATTTTTCAACTTCCCTTGAAATCCACCAACACAGCAGCGTTCCTGGAAGTTCTTAATCCTGCAGATTGTGCAAATGATGGTTATTACAGAATGGGTGTTTTCAGTAGGGAATGAAATCAGAGCTCAGAATCCCCCCTCCTTTTTTCCCTGTCCGCTTTTTCCTGGTGGAACTCAGTCTTCAGTAGGAGTTGTTTCTTAGGTAATTCGGAGCTGCTAAGGAATGCAGCAGCCAGGTCTGCTGTTCAGTGCATCTGCACAGGCTGAACAACCAGCCAGAGTCATGGAATCACAGAAGGGTTGGGTTGGGAGAGACCTGGGCAGGTCTCTGAACCCTCCTTGGCCCTGTCACTGGTCACAGCAGACAGGAACGGAGGTCTGGCAGTGCTGAATGCCTCTCACACACACACACAAGGTTGTGTTACACCAACAGGAGAGGTCCAGGTCCTTTTCCTGAGCTTTGCACGTTGGAATGTGTGATACGATGTCCCGACACTGTGTGGAATTGATTAATGCTCCGGGCAAAGCCACTGCATTGATTTTAAACTGCATTGATCAGGATAAAATGCAGCAATTGTCGGGTGTTTGAGTGAAGGCTGAGGCAGACCCTAAAGCTAATGGCAAACAGGACAGTTAAATTGTGGGGAAATGCTCTGAAAACTAAAAGCAGAGCCCTGGGCAGCTCCGGAGTGAGACCATGCTGAGAACATACCTTTTGTTGGAGGTGACAGGAATCCTCCAGCCCTTGATCTGGCTGAGCTCCGTGTCAGAGATCTCAATCTGCAGAGGGAGCCGGGGAACCCAGACCGTCACCTCCAGCTGGGTGGTGAAATGCTGGTAAGTGAAGTTAACAATAGTATCCACTTTGCTCTTCATTTCCTTGCCATTAACGAAGATGGAGTCGCAGCTGTCAGAAACCTTGTAAAAATATAGATAAAAAAATCAGGAAATGAAGGAAAGTTCCCGAGGAAGAGCAAGGATGATACATCAGTCCTAAGACAACACTGCAAATGTAAGTCATGCATATTGCATTTCCAGTTTTCTAATTAGAAGCAAACAGTGATAAAGGGACCCCAGGGAAAGGGTTGTGCTTTCCTCAAAGGATACTGCTCAAACCACAAAAATAATTTAATGATGTTATATAACCTGTGTGAATCTTTTATACTAGGCAAATTAAACTCTTCATGAATCAAACTCCGTGTGCATCAACGTTTATGTTTACAACTTGCTTAAAGAACCAGGAAAAAATGGGGCCATATGTTAGTAAGAAAAAGACTGACTCAGAGCCATAAACCAGAATCCTTTCCCTTTTCCTTGAGCACTGTAATGCTGAAAGACAAAGATCCCCTTATGGCTCGTGAGCAGAAGTGCAGCAGAAGCATTATTGTTCAGAACTTGTCAGGGATTGTTTTAACAAAACGCATTCATTGTTGCTTCTTGGCACCCTGTGAAATCAGGAGCTAAAAAGGAGCGTGTGGGCTGTGCACCACAGCTCATCTGCCCTCCTGGTTCCAGGGATCTTTTGGCACAAAATCAAGGTCCTGAGCACGGATATTATTTATCTAAAACCATGATGTAGCAACTGATTCAATCTGCATCCTGGGAGACAGGACTCCTTTGTCAGGAAGGGGTTTCTAATACATCTATAAATATGTTGTAGATCATATGCACAAACACACATCCATGTGTAACATTCATGTGTATTATTCATGTACAACATTCACGTTTATGTACCTGTATAACGTGAGTTATATACCTGCACGTGTACGTGTATTCCATCTGGATGTGGTTTGCATTCTGCTCTGGAGAGAGAGAGTCCATGTGGTGTGGTCTGAACCCTTTAAAGCCACAGCTGCTGACATGAGGTTGGGTTCCTGAGGTGCACTTTGTTCTCCTGTCAGGCCTGTTCTGTGTCAGGGCTCTGGCACCCAGATCCTGGCTGAGCCCGTGTTTAGACTCTGGTTTCTGCAATTACTGAGAGAACTCAGGCAGGGTTCAGTGGGGAACATGCTGGAACACAGCTTGGGTTCCCTCTGCAAACCTACCTCAAATCTTTTCAGGTATCAACAGGGATTAGGGGTTACTGAGCCAAGAGAACTTAGAGAAAATCTCTGGCAGATGCTTTCTTTTGCTCAAACACTACACAATATTCAGATATGAAGTAAAAGACCTTCCACACTTGCCATTTTCAAATCAGCTTCTCAGATCCTTCTCAATGGACTGAAACTACAATTGCTCATTTACAGAGGGGCTAAGCCAGGTGATGAGGGATGGGGCAAAGGAAACTAAGTCACTCTTCTGGAGAGAATACTCCTCCACATAAATGCTTAATGAGCACAAGAATATAAAAATAATAAATCTAGATAATCTGATAAAGAGCTTAAAATGGACTTCAGGCTCAGGAGTACCACAAATGAGATGGAGCAGACTTGGAATCTTTTTTTTTTCCCTCCCTCATAATGTGTCACGAGTGTCTCTGGAAAGTTTAAGCACATTAAGCAAGCCCATTAATTGAATGAGCAGTTGAGATTCTAAACCATAAAGCTCACATCTAGGGAGTTATGTGAGAATTAATACAAGACAGAAATAATTAAGAAAACTCAAAGAGGGAGGGATAAACATCAAGGCCTGAGCAAGGGAATAACTAATATCTGACAAGACAGCAGCTAATTTTTCAGATTCTCTTCTTGCTGCATCACATGTTCTTGCCAGCAGGCAAGAAAGGTGCTAAATTAGGGAACTGAAAGACGGGCATTAATTGTAGCTATAAAAACATCAGTCTGGGCTTACAAATTTCACAGATTTTATGTCTAGACAGAGACATCCAGTCATTTATACACTGACCACAAGGTAAGTACAAAGCAGGATCTATAACTGTGCTGTAGTTCACCCAGTGGCCTCGTGTAGCGTTCAGAGCTCAGGATTCACTGAAGTGTATCCTCCAGAAAATAATCCAGCCTCGATAAGAAGACTTGAAGAGAGCCATTGTTGTTTCAGTTCTCTATCTGGGATTTGAGTTTACTCTGTTAAGTACAAGCACACCAGATAATCCAAAGGAAAATCCAGCTGAATCCCGTGATAAGGCAGGATAGACTAAAGCTCACATGAGGAAGCCTCTATTTCACTCACACATATTTAATTACTGCCATGGTTCTCTCACTAACCTAACTGCAGTTGGTGCTAGAAAGTAGACTTGGCTCATCTGAAGGAAATGAGACCTTGAGCATGGATAGAAAATGTCCAGCAGTCCATTAAAAAAAAAAAAAAGACTGGATGTGGCACTCGGTGCCATGGTTTAGTTGAGGTGTTAGGGCATGGACTGGACTTGATCTTGGAAGTCTCTTCCAGCCTGGTGATTCTGTGAAATCTGTGACATTTTTCACTTCACCCGCTGGAGAGGCAGGACAAAGCACTGGTTCCATGCTGGGAGCTGTGGTCCCATGCCAGCCCCGTGGGACACTGCCCTGAAGGGGGACACACCTGGAGCCCTGGGGACTCTGCCCACTGGCCTGCAGCAATGTCCCCTTGCACCTCCTCTCCCTTTGGGTCCCCTCCATCCTTTTCTGAGTGCCAGAGGTGTCTGGGGATGCTCTGGAAGGGGAACTGGCCCAAGTGCAGCCCCTTGGGCAGGGCCTGCCTGTCCCCACCGTGCCCGGGTCTGCCAAGGGGCAGAGCTGCCTTAGCAGGTGACTTCCACGCAGAATTCTTTTGAGCTGCTGCTTCTGAGGGAACAAAGAGGGGAAAAGGCTCTTAAATCTCTCCTGCAAACACTGCGCGGTGAGAAGAATCAGCAAAAGCTTAGAATGCCACCCTCTCATGTAAAATGCAGGGAGCAGGGCTGTTTAAAGCAGTGTGTCACCATCCATTGTCAGCTGCCTGGCAGCACCAGAAAGTGCTGTTTGAGACAGTTTGCAGGGGAGCAGGGCAGCCACGATGTGCTCCCACATGCAGGTCAGGAGAAAGAGAGCTGCAATTAACCTCTCTGGGCTTTGAAGCAGGTGGTTGGCTCCGATCCCCACAATTGTGAAAAAGCACAATTTGCCCTGTACAGTCTGTGACAGCCTCCTCATTTTAGGCTAATCCAGAACAGAGGAAGATAGCAGATGAGGAGGAGTAATTGGGAAACCATTTGATGTTCAGGTCACAAAGGTTTCTGCACCTTTTGGGTGGGCAGGTAAACCAGAGGGGATGTGAACTGACAGGAAAACAACTGATGCCTGCTGGTGGTTCATCTCTGCATGCAGGGTCTGTCCCCAAGCTCCCACCTCACCCTCAGCTTGCAAAAAAGAGCCCTCACAAGAGACAAATCACTCACAATCCTCGTGGCTGTTGGTTATTCAGGCGTTTCTTGGTCATGCTGAAACCCTGCTGGGCACAAGGATTTTTCTCCACACTCTCTTGTGTGAGAGGGGAGATGCTGCAGCAGAGACCCGGCCACAGGAGCATCCATCTCCTGCCTGCAGAACCTCAGGGCCTTCCCAGCCCACACCTCATCGCCAAGATCATCTCTTCCCACCTTCAGGCAAACACTTCTCACTGGTATTTACATTCCAGCCGTGTATGGACATGGAGAACGAGTTACACAGGAAAAACTCCCACCCAAAGGAAGGAATTCCAGTTAATTCAGTGCAAAGCAAGGGTGACTAAGCAGATGGAAGTGTGAGACCCAGGACAGTGCCAGGCTGTCCTGTGGCACTTCTCACCTGTGAAGTCTTGGCACAAACCCCAAAAGGACGCTGCTAATTTTACAACCCATTTAAAGAAAAATGAAGCACACACCGTGTGTATCAGGAGCTGGTCTAACACGGATTCTTTTCAGCTGAAAAACTCAGCCATTTGGTTATCCAGTCAGGTCCCCAGATGATTAAATTTGAAGTTCAAATTCACCCTTGAAAGAGGTGCTTGCTGCCAAAAGAGCTTTCACCAGTGCTTCAGAAAAGCTGGATTTACAGGAGGAGGTTTTTGCTTGGGGTCAAGATCTACTTGTCTTTAAAAATACCTGAGTTCAATGGGATGGGCGTGCAGACTTCAGTGTTGTAGCCCTGATTTTTCTCATTCATTTCTCATTCCTTGCCTGCCTGACATGATGCCTTGAGTGTTAGCTTTCGTGTTTTTCAGGTTCTGTGCTGCCCAAGTGTGGAGTTCTGAGCCTCACATTAACTGTTAGTCAATTCCCTGCACAGAGCAGGGAGATAAAACAAATCATTTCCAGCTTGAGACCAAGCACAACTGTTACAAGTTTCATTTGGACAATAATAATAATAATAATTAATAATAACAACAACAACAACCTACTTTATTCTCTTAGCTGTCTAGTCTCTGTTCCAGGTCTCCCTTCTCAAGGCATCAATTCCTGATGCCCAGCACAGGAGGCAGAGCCCAGAGTAGGTCTGGCTGCAGCCACCTCCATCCTCTGGTCATTCCTGATGCCCAGCCAGCAGGAAGGACTGCCCTGGATGGATCAGAGCAGGAAGGATTGCCCTGGATGGATCAGAGCAGGAAGGACTGCCCTGCATGGATCAGAGCAGGAAGGACTGCCCTGGTGGATCAGAGCAGGAAGGATTGTCCTGGATGGATCAGAGCAGGAAGGACTGCCCTGCATGGATCAGGGCAGGGCAGAGAAGCAGAGCAGGGCAGAGGAGCAGAGCACAGCGATGCTCCACAGCCGAAGTGTGGGGATACAAAGGCTCGTTATTTGGGCTGNTCCTGGATGGATCAGAGCAGGAAGGATTGTCCTGGATGGATCAGAGCAGGAAGGATTGTCCTGGATGGATCAGAGCATCAGGGACTGCCCAGGGGGGATCAGAGCAGGGCAGAGGAGCAGAGCACAGCGATGCTCCACAGCCGAAGTGTGGGGATACAAAGGCTCATTATTGTGCCTGAGTCTATAAAGAGAACAATTGCAACAAGATTACAGAGAACGGTGCCGCCAGTGAATGGCTCATTCGCATAATAACCTCACAATTGTCATTTTGTGGTACATTTTGTGGTACTTTCTGAGCTCTGCCTTTGCCACCTTTCCCATGGCATTGTTCCTGACATTGTTACCACATTAGGAAGGACTTGCTGAGCTGCTTGCTTCCTCCTTCAGCCCCTCTCACTGTGTGTTTCTCCCTCTTGCATCTTCATAAACGGCTGCAGCATGGATGGATCCTTTGTCTGGTTTGGATAATTTTCTACTTCATTTTTATTTTTGCTACGTTTGCTTTAGAAATCACAGAAATCTCTGAAGTCACTTCCTCAGCCTGAGGAATCTGGCCTCGTGTTAGAGCAAGAGTCAAAGACAAAAAAAAGGATTATTATTCCCATCCTTTTACTTCTCCCTCTACCAAACAGCTGCTTCCCTGTCTCCTGCCCTCTCCTGCACCTGGAGACGTGGCTGCAGCCTCTCCTAAAGCTGCAAGGGCAGAAAGATGTGCCTCAGCACAAAACAACGGGTATTCCCAAACCCTTTTCAGACAAGAAATGCTGGGTTTGTTTAAATTCAGAATTATGCCTGACAGCAGCCAATCTAATAGATGTCAGGCTTCTTGTTTTGGCTGCAGCCGTGTGTTATGTCACGACAGGACGATTATCCAAGTGCAGGGATTCGCCCATATCCGTGTGTCAAGCGTGCAAACCAAAACTTTTCGTTGGATTTTGTTACCCTTTTAAAATGAAAATGAATTGGCCACGTCTGAACGAAGGTTCTGCCCAAAGATGACAAACACAAACACAACTGTCCCTTTTGAATGGAGGTTCTGCCCAAAGATGACAAACACAAAAACACTGTCCCTTTTCAATGAAAATCCTGCCCAAAGATGACAAACACACACACACTGTCCCTTTTGAATGAAAATCCTGCCCAAAGATGACAAACACAAAAACACTGTCCCTCTTCAATGACAATTCTGCCCAAAGATGACAAACACACACACACTGTCCCTTTTCAATGACAATCCTGCCCAAAGATGACAAACACAAAAACACTGTCCCTTTTCAATGACAATTCTGCCCAAAGATGACAAACACACTGTCCCATTCCAGGCATGTGTGGCAGTGCCACTGTGCCACCCTGTGCTGTTGTCACCTCCTTGGGCTGATCCACCTGCACAGGTGGCACAGAGTGTGTGGGGCTCCCAGAGCCCACCAGGACAGGTGAGGGGCACCGTGTGCTGAGAGGGTGCTGCCCATGCCCCTCACAAACCATCCTGGATCCAGGCCAGAACCTCACAGGGATTTATTTCCCTTCCACAAGCAGGGATTTTTCCATGCAGATCTTGCTCACCACAGCTCTGCCTCCCCCTGCCCAGCTCCTCTTGTGCACTGGGGTCTGCAGATATTGTCTGCAAGCAGTTTGAGGCAAATGGAAGATTAAGAATGTACAGAGCAAAGGGTGGCAAATGACATGATGCTGGAATTTAAACTAATAAAACAAGAGGTTTTATTCCCCTTTAATCTTCCACGTGTGCGGAATAGTCTTGGAAGTGTCATTTTTGAAACATTCTTTTCCTGTTAATTTGTTTTTATTGGCAAATCAGTTCTCCAAGTACCGTTCTCTGAAATAGCTGCTGTAGTTTCAGATAGAAGTGTTGGCTTTAGGGATCCCCTGAGATATATTCTAAGGTTTCTTTCCTACTTAGAAAGGATAGCAAGATTTTAAGTCGAGAATTCCCCATCCCATGTGTTCGGTATGTGTTTGTTTTTCATCTTATCATTGAATAATAACGTTACCCAGGAACAGGATACAAACTGCCTGACTCACAGCAGTCCAATAGCTACACTTACAAACAGGATTAAAACGATTTCCCCTCTCCCTGCCACCAGCTTTCACTGGAGAAAAGGTAAAAAATGAGAAATGTCAAGGTGAGCCTGAAGCAGCTCCAGTGCTCTTCATCCTAAGTAGCCTTTAATTGCAAAATCCACCAAGAATTAAATCACATGCTTTACCCTGAAACAAGAGGTGTCCCTAATCTCACTGCTTGGGGAAATTGGGATTGAGGCAGGGAAGTTTGCTCAGCCCCCTCAGCACTGTGGCACCCTGCAAAAACAGGCTGGTCACATCATCTGTCAGCAGGAGCATGGCTGTGCTTGGTGTTTGGGTTGGTTATTTTCAGATACATCTGCTCTTTCTTCTAATTACCCAAAGGCTTGATCTTAAAACTGCTGAAGCCAATCCAAACCAACCAAGTGGAGGATGATCCAGTGTCAGAGTTTCACTGGTTAGGAGGAAATTGCAAAACTACACAATCAAACCCGTTGAGAAATCATTTTGGAATGGTTTTTCTTTCCAGTTTTGCTGTTCCAAAAGAGTAAAGCAGGAGATCCAAAAGTCGTATTTTGAAATGATCATTTCGGAATGGTCTTTCTTCCCAGTTTTACTGTTCTAAAGGAGTAAAGCAGGAGATCCAAAAGTCGTATTTTGAAATGATCATTTCGGAATGGTCTTTCTTCCCAGTTTTACTGTTCTAAAGGAGTAAAGCAGGAGATCCAAAAGTCGTATTTTGAAATGATCATTTCGGAATGGTCTTTCTTCCCAGTTTTACTGTTCTAAAGGAGTAAAGCAGGAGATCCAAAACTCAAATCTGGACTTTGAAAGTCTCATACGAGAGACAGATGCAAAATTGCTTGCCCTGTTGGAGGGAGCACANTGAGAGACAGAAGCAGGGCCTGGCAATCGCTTGCCCTGTTGGAGGGAGCACACAGCCTGACACAGACCCCATTTAAAGGCCCCAAAATAATCCCCATGGAGCTGCAAGAACATCCCAGATCCACTCAGGAACACCATAACTGTGTGTGCCAGCCTGTCCTGGAGAGCACTCCTGGCAGGGGTACAAAGTGCAATCTGTGATTTACACCCAGGAATGACGAGGAGCTAGAAGCACGACTGGCAGGGAAATCCTTCGTCCAGGAAAGCCCAGATCTGGAAAAGGAGATCATTTACTGAAGTGCTGCGTGTTCCAGAGCCCAGAGAACCTGGATGGTCACGGCAGTGGGTTTGGGGAGGGGGAGCAGCAGTGGGCACCACGGGGTTACTCACACCTCGTGTCCCAGGGGGAGAAGCTTCTGCTCATTTTCTCCGAGGACCCGCTGAGGAAGAGAGGCAGGAAATCGAGGGAGGAGGGAGGTGAGCTCAGTTATTACCCGCGATGATGTGGGTGGGTGTTTGAAGTTTCAGAGTGGTTTTAGCGTTTAACCCCCATTGAAATGCACTGAACTCGAGGGAAGGACGGCAGGGCAGGCATTAACGTTTGGGTTTAACAATGCAGACAATTGCAGAGGCTTACAAAAGGTGCGCTGATCCATGAACGCACGACGAGAGTTTAAAAACCTCCTGAACAGGAATGGAGTGTGAGCTGTTCAAAAACTGTTGGTCTGTGCAAAATTATTAAACAACGCTTGAGATGTGCCAGGATTCCAGTCCCAGGTGCAGAGCAGCTGCTCCCGTTCTCGTCCCAGCACCGTTCCTGCCGGAGAGGAGAAGTTTGGCAGGGCACAGGTCCCGAGGGAAGGTGGGTGGGAGCTCAGACTCCAGCCTGCTGCTGAATTCCAGCTCAGCTACAACCACTGAGCACCCACAGCAGCAGAGCCAGGGCACATTTGGGAGTCCCAGGGGTTTGAGGGGTCCCAAATTTGGGGGTCTTGGGTTTTTTCGGGGATGTTTTACCCCCAAATTTTGGGGTTCTGGGGAGGTTTTGGGACTTTGACCCCAAATTTTAGGGTTTTGATGCTCCAGCATTTCCTCCTTACTGATTATGGAGAGGGAATACTGAAAGCAAATGGGGAGCAGCTACAGCAGTACATGGGGGCTGCCAAAACGTTCTCTGCTTCACGAGATCCTTTCCCCATCAGCTGAGCTTTTAATTGGACTTCTTCCACTAAAAAAAAAAATCAAGTTGAGGAATTTTGTTGGAGTTAAGAGGTACTGTTTGTGCTGTGCCCACTGGTTTCTCACCACCGTGTGCAGACTGAGATCATCTGCCTGAGGAGAAATCCATGGCTGTGTTAAGGTGCTGGTGTCCCTGGAAGAGAAGAGAATGCCTTTGCTCACGGAGCTTGGGACAGGCAGTGGTTGTTCCCCCAGGAATGTCACCTCCCCTGCAGGAAAAGAAACGCTGCTCAACACCAGGAACTACATGCTAGAGGTGTCTGTGCTGCTGGTGGTGAGAGCACAGGCGTTTCTGGGCTGGGGAACCAGCCGGGACCCCGCTGTGATGAGTGAAAGAGAAGCAGGATGGCACCAGGAGGGGATGCAGCCTGCCTTGGAAATTTGATCCAGCCCTTGTTGAAGTAGATGAGAGACTTTCTCCTGCTTTACTGGCCCCAGACCAGGAGTTTTCAAGGCAGTGAGGACTTCACTGTCTATTGTACCGTGGCGACAGCCAACTGAGACACGAGCTTGGAACAAAGACTTGGTTTTGGAGGCTCAAGTTCTCTGCTATGTCACACTTGAAGTTGTTTGGACAAACTGCAATTATCCCTTGATGGAGGAGCAGTTCTGCTGCCAGGATGCAGCAGAGCAGGTGCACATGAAGTGAGTTCAAGCTCATTTCAGTCTCAGCACAGTTTGTGTTTAGGCAAAGCTTCAGGAACGCTTTTTTTTCCCCCATTCAATCACTACTTTTGTTGAAAATGAGAACACACGGAGCAGAGCTTAGAGCAGGATCTCCTTTCCTCCTCACCCACTTGTGATCAAAATCGTGTCAGTCCCGTTCTTGCTCAGTGATTTTCTGTTTCTTTAGAGCAATCCAGGATGCAAACCAGCTCCTGCTCACCTTGTCACCGAGATGCCTCTCCTGAGCCAGCATCCCTCCAGCCAGGCCTGCTTATCTCCAGAGAGACTTCTTCATTCTCTGGGATAAAGGATCTCTCAGCAGCACAAATTCCAAGTGCACTGCTCTCCTCTGAGGTGGATTTGCTTAAATATTTGACCCTTCCACTCGTGCAGATAAGGCATTACCAGCACTTGTTAGTTTATGTAAACATCCACGTTCTTCATATTCATCAGCTGCTCTCCCAGAAGGGCTTAAGAGCTGTTTATGTGGTGAAACCCTGGCAGATGGTACCAGCTCCTTCTTGCATCCTTCTAATTGCAAACACTGAACCTGCTCTGTAAAAGCTGTTAATTAGGTGAAAATAACACATATGTTGGAGCTATAAGCTAAGGTGGGTTTTTTCCCCCCCTCTCTGTTTTCCCCCAATGGAATCGCTCACACAAATGGGGTTATAAACTGACAGGATAATTTGCAGATGGGTGAGAGAAGTAAGAGGGGAAAATACTCAGGCAGCATCAGATGTAACGTTCTTTGTAAAATAATGGGCTTTAAAAGTAATTTTCTGAGCGCTAAGTCAACTTAGTGTTCATGATTCACGGCTCTAATCCCTGTGACTGAAATTTAAGATCTAAGGCTCCATGAAATTAAAGAAAAAGAAACAATTACATGCATATTCATTCAATTCCATGTGTTGCGTATCCTCCGAGTTCTCCAACAAGATTTTAACCAAGGGGGAAAACTGAGGTTTCTAAAGGCAAACCCAGCAGCTCAGCTGTAACTGCTGAAGCCAAGCACCCTTCTTGTGCCTGCTGCCTTCTCCACCTTCCCGGTGCTAGAAACACATATTATAAAATCGGCTTTTCGCAAATATTAAGATGAATGCTGTTTGTACAACGTCAAAATAACTTTGTTTTTATTTCTTTTACTAGCAAAAGCTCAGGCAGGGTAGCAGTGGCAGCTGATAGAGTGGTGAGTGAAGTGTCTGCTTGGTCGGGGTAACATCCTGCTATTGATGTGCCAACTATCAGCACCTGCCGTCTGAAGGAAGCATAAACACAGCCCAAAGTGAAAACAACAACAAAACCACAGCCAAAAAAACACACTCCGAAAAAGCAAACCCAAGGAGGGGGCCATGCTGAACAATTCTTGGGGAAATATGGATATTCATAACAGTCTATGAATATGCAACAGGCTGATGTAATGGAAAAGGAATTTAAGGAATTTCTCCAGGATAGCAGGGGTGCTCTTGGCTGAATGCCAAGCACCCGGCCATTTTAACCCTTTATTTCTGTCTCTTAATGTCTTTTTACTGAACTTTTTAAATTTTCCCGAGAAAGTGAACCTCGTTTTTCACGCTGGGGAATGCAAATATCCCGTAGCTGTGACACCACAGAGTGCAGGGAGCTGAAGGACAGGGGGTGTGCAGAGCCCTGGCCCAGGACAGAGGCTGCTCAGCCTTCCCCAGCTGCACCAGGAGCAAAGAGGAGCCCCCAGTCCCTCTGCTGCTCCCGGGGAATCCTCCAGGAAAAGGAGCCCCACATGCTGCTCCTGNGAACACATCAGAGATAAAACTGAAGGCATCACTCCTCCCACCATGGGCCGGAGCATCCCTTCCCTAGGGATGCCATGGGAATGTGTGGCAACAGCAGCATTTAAAGCCCCCAAGAGCAGAGAGGCCAGCTGTAAAGCTTGGGAGCTTATCAGTATTAAGAGGAATGTCTTAAGTCATGAATATTTGCCGCGCTAATCTAGCCTTTAATCTTCTCCCAGTAACACCAGGATACACCATCCTTATCCCAAAGGATCAGCAGAAAACCGGAATAAATCCCCAGAAAGCTCTTCAATACACAACAGCACACTGTTGTTTTGTAAAGAAAACTCTGCTCCTCTGCCTAGACAGTGCTGCATCAACATTCATAAGTCTTCCCAGTTAGTTTTTAGCGCCTGAGCCACAAATAATTCATTAATTAGTAAAAAAGGGACTTTCAGACAACCAACACAGCCAAGAAAAGCAGCCCTTAAACTGCATCCATTCAGCCAAGTGCTCCAACAGAATTATTTGGAGAGAATGTGAAGAGTTTTTGCCTAAAAAATGACTTTTCTTCTCTGTTCTTCTGAGACTGGACTATACTGGACTGTCTTGTTCATCTAATCCGGGATGGGACAGAGGATCAGCGTGAGGAGAGGCTCCCTGGTCAGAGAAGGGCTCTGGGATTTCCCTCTGGGCTGTGCTCCAAGGACAGCACTCAGGGAATGGCCCTGGGTGTCACTCAGGGAAACACGGGGAGCTCCTCTGGATGAGAGGCTGGAAAGGAAAAGTCCCCGTGTATCAAAAATATGGAAAATCTGATCAGCTCACACCAGCAGCTGCCTCTGTGCCCTGCACCTGGAGCAGGAGGGTGTCACCCTGGTTCTGAGGATTTTTCTAGGCCCTCTGAATTGTGTTTCACACTGGAGTCAGAATTTCTACTTTCCCACACTTGTACTATAAACAACAGCTTTGTTTTCCTGACTGTCCTTCCTTGTTTACATATTTTTAGGTAAGAAGAGAAAGTTGATTGACAGTTGTCTTGACAAATGTGGTTTGGGAGGTGAGATTTCATCCTCCAACCCACAGGCACCTTTGGAAATGGATAAAATTGAGTTTTGTAAACAAACTAGCCCTGCTCTGCTCTCCCCGTTCTTTCACTGTCATTGTGTCAGTAAATCCAAACTCCAACAAGGGTGAAAGAAGCACATCCCGGCCTCTGCGGAGCAGAATATCTTAATAATTACAAACAATTACTTATAATTACATATATTTATAATTATGAGTGTAATTACACCGATGCAATTACCAATGCCTGGTGCAACTGTAATCCAAACGTTTGGCTGGTGCAGTGCTAGCAGTGAGCAAGCTGCACTGGAGATGGGAATGTTCTGTCAGTGCTGGTGCTGTGTCCCCATCTGTCACCCAGAATTTTCTTAGCCTTCTGATGTTTCATGTTGGAGTCAGAGTTTCTCACTTTCCCATGCCTTTTAACATAAACAAAGAATTGTTTTTTGTAAATATGGCCAATGTTTGCATTCCTTCAGATGGGAGGAGAATGTGATTGACAGTCTGATTGACCAATGTGGTTGAGAGGTGGGAATTTCACCTTCCAACCCATTGTCACCTTGATAAAAGTATATATTTGGAAATTAATAAACAAAGGCTCTCTTTTGGCCTCAGCGCTGCATCTCAAAGGGTTCCAGGTCTCTGTGTGACCATTTCGTGTCCGACTGCATCACCCATCCTGCAGGAGTGAGGGGGCTCTGACACCTCCTTCCACCTCCCACCCCTGTTTCCCCTGGCAGTGACAGGCTGGAGGTGGCAGTGCTGGGGAAATGGCCTTGCCAAGGGTGACATCTTCCCCTGCACGCTGCTGTCCAAACCCCTTGTGCTGGTTTGAAAGCAAAACCAGTGAGGGACTCCGAGTCAGAAGTACAATTTGATAAGAGGAAAAGAAGTAAAATAAAGTAAAATATAAAGTAAAATACGAAGTAAAACATAAAGTAAAATATAAGGTAAAATATAAAGTAAAATAAAGTAAATTCAATAGTACAAAATAACGCTGTGTATTTCACTGGATCAGTTTTGATCCAAAGCCTGTATGACACGGCTGGACTGGGCTTCTCTCCCATCCAACAACACCCTGTTAAAATCCATTTACAAAGGAGTTGGCCTTCCTATCTGTCAGTCTTTCTGCCATGGACTTGTATGAACCCTGTCTAAATGCCAAGACAGATCTGTAAAGTCCTTCAGTTCCCCCCTTTGAATCTGGGCAAAAACAATCGTGCCAACTCATGCATGAAAGGTAAGTGACAAACTGCAGAGTGCTGCCATAAGTTTCCTGTTGTACTTTAGGATTTCTCTCTTTTCATTTGTTTTTCAACATCTTCCCTTAGGGCTGTGTAGATACAGAAAAACACGCCACAGTGAAAGAAGAGAAAAACATGGGAAGCGTGCGAAGAGGTTTCTACCTTCATTTCATCACAGGAGATGTTTATGTAAAAGCTTTGTGTGACATAAAAATATACCCCCAGAATCCCAGAAAACCTATAAATCTGGCTCTTTTACTGGAAATTATGAGTTCTCTTTCCTAACCACAACACTTACAGGTGCCACACGAACAGAAAACACTTCCAGATTGTGTCTGGAAAGGAAATGATGTCATTAAAAATGGTGCTTTGTTAAAATCCCTAAACAAAGGGATAGGAAAAGCCTGTTAAAAATGCCTGGAAGAAGAGGCAGGGAAAGCCAGATGAAAACAAAGCGTGCAGGTAACCAGAACACAGAGCAGGCTGAGAGCACCAGGGGATGTACTGAGCTGGACATTGGTCAGCCTGGATTTGGGTACAAAAATGGACTGCAATTTTCCATGTGCTGTCCATTAGCCCCAGGTGAATTCTTTGCTGTGGCTGCTGCCCAGACTGGTGAAAGGAGCAGAGGTTTAAATGAATTTCAGTCACGTTGCCAGGCCCAAGAGGGTTTGCTCGGGGGGACATGCTCAGGGAGCAGCCACAGAGGGGCAACCCAGGTGTGAGCATCCCACGCACAGACACAGAAATGACTGTCCCACAAAACCCTAGGCCCCTCTGACTTCCATCTCCCACTTGCTAGAGCTACAACGGGACATGATAAAGTGAAGAACAGATTTAATTCCCTAATTCATGCACAGTTTCTCTTTGCACTGCTGTTCTCTGGAGACGCTTCCTCCCCCATCCACACAAAGCAAAGAGAGGCACTGCAAACCAGTGCTGTGACTGTCACATCTCTGCCCAAGCAGAGCACGGGTCCTGTGCAACATCTGCATCCCAGGCATCCCTCCTGCAGGTGCTGCACTGTGCTTTCATGCCCTGTGCAGTCAGCACTGAAGGCTGAATAGATTTTGCCTTTATTTTCTAGAAGAGGCTCATGCTCCCCCTCTTAAACTTTTTCTTACTAGTGGCTTCTCAGCTGACATCACGTGGATTTTTTTTTCCCAAAGTTTGTGCTGCAGGTGCACTTTGGAGGCTGTGGTAGGACAGCTGTCATCTCCTCCTCTGCACCTTCACTTCCCATTTTGTCCTGAAATCTTCTAATAGTTCCTTGCCTTGATCTGCATTTCTGTGGCAAAGGAGGGTTTGGTGAAGTTTTGGTTGGGATTTTAACCACACTTGTGCCAAAACCCATACATTTTTTTTCTGTTTGTTTGCCTTTTTCCGAGATAATTTCACATTCTTGCCAGGATTTCCAGGAGGGCTCGTGAGCTTTCAAAAGGAAATTCTCTCTGCCTGCCAGCAGTCTCACCTTTATGGCAGGATACCCCTGCAGCAGGCAGCTCTGAAGGCAGTTTGTGGTGACCAAAGCTCTCAGCTCTGAGAAATAACTCCATTGTCAAGTTTTATGCAGCCCTGTGGATTCACTTGAGAGAGGACCCTTCTGGTGGCAGTGAGCTGTTTGTTTTTCAGCCCTTTGCTGCCTTCACTGCTGCCCAACACTGCAGCCCCTGCAGCTGGTGAAGGTCACCAGTCCTCAGTGAACTCGTGCTCAGGGCATCTGCATTTATTGGTTCAGCATTTGGGGCCCTTCTCATGCAGATGGATTCTGCCTTCCAGTGCCCGTGCGTGCTGCTCTTCATCCCGAGCTGCAGTTTCAAGGGGGTTACGCAGAAAACATTTTATTCCGACCAGAATAACCAAAACTCACCTCTGTGCTCCCGTGCTGCTCAGCTGGAAAACACACCGGCACTTGGCATCTGACACACCTGGCAGCACCTGAAAGGAGCTTCCAAGAGCCACGGAAAGGATCTGGGGCAAAGGAATCCGTTTCTCAGGAGGCCAAACAGCCACCCCAGCTGTGAGAGGTTGGACTCATGGGCATCTCCTGCTCCTTGGGGAGCAGCACATGCACGGTGCCTGCAGCTACAGCCCGGGGCTTAGGAAAGGGTGCACCAGCAGCATTCTGAGTTAGGGAGTTGGGAAGGGATGAGCTGCTCCAGTAAAATTCCTGCTTTTCAGGATACCTTCTGTTTCTTTCCCTTGTTTCTCTTCTTGCCTGTCAGTCTCACCTCAGCCTCCTTTATTTAGAATCACCTTCATTTTCAGGTACCGCAGGCTTTTCCCTGAGCTTGCTGCAGCTCTCCCTGAACTCCCAGTGACAGACAGAAAAAGAATTTATTTGAAAGACAGGCAGCAGCAGCCCGCTTCAGGATCTCTTCAGTCTCGCCACACAGGATCCCTGACTCACACAAGGTCAGCAGCCTTCTCCAAGGAGCCACGCTCCTGTACAAAACCATCTGTGCATTCCTCCAAAGGGCCAAAGCTGGAGGCATCTTCTGACGAGAGTTAAGGGGATCAGAGTTGGCTGTAATGTATTTTTCCTCAGCAGAACTGGTTACACGAGATGCAAATATCAATAATAACATAAGGCGACGAAACAAGTTTGTGAGGAACAGAAGGTCTCAGCAAATGGCTGTCTGCAAGGCTTCAAACTCACCACGAGCACTGCAAACAACAAACAGGCTGGGGCTCCAGCAGTTCCAGTGGCACGGGGTGCACAGCCAGAACTGGGGAACATCCACACGCTGTGGGATTTCACTCTGCAAAGGAGAAACCTCTCAGGGCCTCACCTCCCCACGGCAGCAGCTGCCCAGCTCCTCCCCACCTCACCACGGCAATCAGGATCCAGCCGTGGGTTTCTCCTGTCCCTAAAGAGGCCAAAAGCCACCCCTGGTGCTCTGCAGGAGCAGGGGGACTCTGGGGGTGCTGCAGGATGGGCTGGAAGGAGACACAACCCTGCACTAAGGATGCAGGATTTGCAGCTTCCCTTCTACCCTTTCTTTCCTTCAGCGTCACTTTGCCCCCACTTTTTGCACTCAGATCCTGATCTTCACTTGGCAATTTTGAAAACATTTGCTTGGCATTGGTAGTGCACAAAACGTGCTTAAAACCACAGCAATGAAGCATTTACTCCAAGGAAGGATTTTCTCATTTCACTCCGATAATTTCTCAGGCTAAACTCACTGCAGGGTGGGGAAATCTAAAAGTCTCCAGCTTCTGTGTGGCAGAATTCAAGCCTGAAGATTTCCAGTATGGGTGTTTTGAAATCTTTTTATTTGTGGGGTGGCAATAAATGATGTGGAGAGAAGATCTCCCCTGGCAACATGTGCTCTTGAAAGGCCCTTTCCAAGCAAACATCCCAGCAATAAGAAACATTTCAGCACTCCGTGTTCCCCTTCCTTCCCTCTCAGCCTCCCCAGCCCGTGCTCTTTGCCTTGGAATAATAAATTTCTTTGTGCCCCATCTCAGGGAAGTGTTTCACATCACCTCCATGCACTTAGCTGGGGAAGACTTTGCAATCACAGGTTATATTTTCTCACGCAGCACTGCAGGAGTTCCACGTTCCTTCCCAGCCAAGCTTTATCAGCTGGCCATGGAACGTTCAGTTTTGAGGGGGAAAAAAAAGGTTGTTGTATTCTGCAATGCTGATTGCATCAAATGGCAACTGGATTGTGAGACAGTAATCATGCTGAGCTCAGGCGATTAAAAACTCACTTGGAAAATTGGTGCTTGCTGAGCCTTTATGGAAAGAAATGAATTAAGAAGGGAAACAATAAGGAAGGGCATACATTAATTTGGCCCTGCAGTGCATAATGCTGATTGTTAGAGATCTAAGGAAGAACTGTGTGTCTTAAGGATTTCCTCTTCTGTTTTCAGAAGGAAACCTGAGAGCCACCGGAGGGGGATTGCAAATTAAATCCTAACAGTCATCTCAGAAGCAGCAATTGGGAAAGAGCAAATAAATAAACGATATGAATAGGAGCTAGAGTTTCCAGCTGGGAACTCCTCTTTTGTGGCAGTGCCTCTCACACAAAGGAGTCCCTTGCTGGCAGAACTGCCCTGGGCACACAGGGAGCTCAGGGAAGGCTCAGCTGCCCGGTGTCTGCACTGCAGCCAGCCCCAGGAGCTGCTGCACAGCTGGGAGAGCTGCAGGGTGGGCACAGCCCTGTCCTGCAGGGCTGAGTACACCAAGGGCATCCACGAATAATCCAGCAAATGAACGCCCAGGCCTGTGCCAGGGGGGGAAATGCTCATTTCACAGCCTCTCCCTGACACTTGCACCACTTCAGCTCTCTCTGCTCGTCACCCCCTCTGCCTCACAAGGGATTTGGGGCCAGGCTCGTGTTTGAGGGAGATTTCATCCTGCAGCCCAGCAGGCTCCATATCCATACCTTGGATGCCCCAGCACTTTCTGCCTCCCCTTTGCTGCCACACTCTGGTTTTGTACCCTACATCTGGGTCGGAATCTAAACTACCACCTTTTTAAATGAAATCAAGTCTTTGCCACCCCGTTGTGAGCGATGAAACGTTTGTTCCCGTTGCAAACATCCGTACCAAATGTAAAACAGAAGTGCTGATCAGCTGCCTGGAGCACCAAGGTGAGGGGGGCTGCTGCTGTTTTCTGGGTCTGGGCTCCAGGAGATGGCACTGCCCGAGCCAGGGCTGGGAGCTGGCTGCTTTAACTCAGCACAAGCACGATGCCTTTTTGTTCTAGAGCCGTGGAGCACTTCCAGTGCCTTTCCTCAGGAGAAATTCATCAAAGGAGTGAAACTCAACAACTTAACAAAAAGTGATTAATTTTTGCAGTGAATTCATTGGAAAGCTGCTTAATTCCCCAGCCAAGTGTCACAGAGTTCCAAATCTGCCCCTCAATTTCTTGTTGAGCAGATGCAGATCTTAAAGTTTAATCGATGCTGAACACTTCTGATATTTTTAAAGATGCACCCGGACCATTCTCCAATAGCCTGGCTCGACTCACAGAAACAACTCCAGCAACTCAAGAAGTCTGAGGTGTAAATGTCTTGGTACAGTGCCATGAGTATAAATCAGACCTTAATAACTGACAACACAAAACAAAATGCTAAATCCTGACATTTAGTTAACCATTGAAGCCACTGCTCAAACTGAAGCTCAGGGACCCTCTCCCTGGAGTGTGCAATTAATTGGAAGGAGAGAAAAACCACATCCCAGTGCAACTCTTCCATACTCTGGGCTAATGGAAAAAGAATTCCATTTATAACTTCACTTTGTTCTTTCATCCTCATTTAAGGAGTTGTCTGATTCAATAATCCAGCATTAAATGCTGTTCTTTAAGGCTGGGTTTTCCCATTCCCCTCAGAATCCCAGATACAGCCCAATCCTACGTGTCAATTCTCCTCCTGTTCCTGATCCTGTGAAGAACACCGAACCGGTTTTCACTCTGAATTCCAGTTCCATATAATGAGAATGCAAAAATATAAATAATTAAAAACCTAGCAAGAAAAAGCCTGCCTTTGCCCACAGAGGAGAAAGGGAACTGGTTACTGTCAACAGTGGGTGCTGCTTCTGTCAGCTAAATTAACTGTACTTCAAACTGAGGTGTCAGCCTCCTCATCTCCATCTCAGGGGAGTGCATCCCAGAACGCGTCACTAAAACCCAGCTGGGGCTGAGCCAAACCACAAAAACAAACACCCCAGTCCACCTCCAAAACCCGACTGTGACCCAGGGAGCGGGGGGAAGGCAAAGCTTTGGCTGCTGCCAGAGCAAACAGCAGCAAGGAGCTGCTGACTTCTCCTGCAAGGGAGGCACCTGCGGGTGGGTGCAGCGCTGCCTGTGCATTTTCACGTCTAGGGTGCTGCCCCAAGCCCTGCTCTGGCTCAGGACGGGATGCTGTGCCACCCCTGCGCTGCCCAGCTCCCACCTCAGGGAAGGGCAGCAGAGGAAGGCTCTGCTCCAATCCCGGAGCTGACAGCTAATGGCTGCTTTAATTTTCACACATTTGTGCCCTCTGTACCGCCCCCGTCACTCCAGTGCCTGTCAAACACTCGCATGACTTTAGCGGAGAGCACAGCCTGGCCCCAGGGGTTCTGATGACAGCGGGAATCTGAATTAATTTGCCCAGCCAGAATGATAGTTCAAGAGGGGTAAAAGCCTCGGAATCATGAGGTTCACATAGCTGCAATTAGAATACTTAAATGGCCAGCTAGGATGAAGTTTACAAAGTGGAGTTTATGTCCTACAGAACCTGGAGGAAAAGCCTGCAAAAGTTTGTCATTTTCTCCCAGCAACAGCTTCTTATTGCTGCCTTCGTTGAGCCTGGACCGAGCTGTTTATTTACTCTCTGCATTCCTTAGTATAAAATATTCAGAGTTTATCCTAAGCAATGCCACGGTTTGGGTAATGATTGTTTCCCAGGACTGGGATCCATGCCCTTTGCATTTCTGCTCTCAGAGCAGCCAAATGCTAAGCCGTAGAATTGTTTTCTTCCTCTGAAGTAGCAGCTGGTGCCTTGGAAGACACCATAAGCATCTCTGCCGAAATCTGTGTAATTGCACATGTCGGTGTGGTCTGTTCCGAACGCATCCTTCTCCCAGACAAAACACTGTTTTCTCAAGCTGGCTTTGAAGACTGTGTGTGTTCAAAAATAGCTTCAGGAAGGCACACACATACATTTTGCTATAAACTGTGTACAACGTGTGCTGTATACAGAATATTAATCCCTCAATATGTGGTTTTGTGCGAGTGCCTCGCTGGCATCGTTACTGCGATACATGGAGCTGGTTTGTGTGCAAATAGAACTCCAAACACAAAGTTTCAGCTTGGCACAGCCCTAAGACAATATAGACTTCCACCTGTTGCTTAAAAACAGACTGTTTTAAGCTAAATCTTTAATATGCAGTAAGTGGCTGTGGTCCTCTGTTCTGATCATACTTTGTCAAGCTAGAAAACTAATTAGCAGGATCTGGTGACCCGGATGTCAGAACCTCTGATATTTCAACAAAGAGCAAAATCCTTAACTCAACAGCAGACATACTGCAGAGAGATCTGATGTGCTCTCCTGCCCATCCCCAATGACTCATAAAGATGAACCTTGTGTGGGGACAAAGAGAATGGGGGTTTTGTCCAAAATAACCAGAAACCATAAAAAGCTCTAATTTATAATTTTGATGAATTGCAAACAGCTCGATGATAATTCATTATTGCCCTAATTTAGGCATCTCTGTCTAGAGACACAAAAGGCAAGATGTTAAACAAGACAGCTCTTCCTTGCCAATAAATCCTCTTGGGACAGGAGCGTCCCTGTCCTGGCCATGGCACGAGACACAGAGAGCGGCGTCTGAGAGCAAAACAAAGAGCTAAACCCAACAATCCTCCTGCTCAGGAATGTTCCCTGCCATAAAGCTGCTGCCCCTGCCAGGCACCAGGGGAGTCATTATTGCAGGAGCTGTGCCACCACTGCAGAGCCGTGTCCCTGCCAGCTCCCGGGGACAGCTGGGCACGGAGCTGGCACCGACCTGGGGCTGCCCAGGGCTGATTCCATGAGCTGATGGCACTGACTCACCGGCGCTAATCAGGTGAGATGAAAAGGATGGACGGGGAGAAGGGCTCAGCAAATTAAACACTCACACTTGAAAAGCTTTTTTAGTCGCACAGCCCCTGCTCTGGGGCAGTCATGTCTCCAGGGCTGCCAGCCCTGAACCGTTTTTGCTGAAGGGAAAGATCACTTAGAACACAAGATCTAGTTCAAAATTAATAGTGCAACAAGCCAAGTGGCACCAAAATAAATCCATCATATAAACAAGCAGAGAGGATTTTCACTGCTTCCAGAAAGAGTTTGGCCTCCTGGAGGAAGGCAATTTCTGCATGAGTGACCACAAAATAAAACTGTTGGGTAATACAGTGATAGGTACTCAAAAATATGATAGATGGAGGAACAAGATTAGCTCTGCTTTATGTACAAGTCCATTACATTTTTGATCACATACTTTAATGGCAAAGCAGCTGCAGAACTTGCAAATTACAAGTTCTGGCTTTGTTTTCAGAGCTGCTGCATAAATAGTTGTATTTAACAACTCCAGGCAGGCGCTTCTTTCTGTAAATTGTCCTAAGAATGTGCTGTGAGTCTGCAGCAAGGAACTGTTCTCAAAAATTCAGTGTCCTCTAAATTGGAGAAGCTCAGTATTTCTCCATTTCCCTGTTTGTTTTTTTGCCCGTGGATCCTTGTTTTTGTGCTGGGGCTGGAGATCTCTGTGCCCAGGGCTGTTGGACAAGGTCCTCAGTCACTCATCTGCTTTGTCTGGAAGAGGGAAGAACTCTCCTCAGATTAATCTATTTCAGTTATTACCTTCCCTGCCTTTGTTACAGGTTGTTTTTTTTTTTTCCTGCACATTAGATAAAGCCTGGCTGGCTGCTGCCAGGAAAATTAGCTCTTCTATTGTTTTACCATTAATTACGGAGAGTTCAAGATAAGGCTTGCGTTCGAAAAGTAGAGGGCAGGAACGGTTTGAATTTTACTTTCATTATAATTAGACAGGAAATGATGAAAAGGTGAAAAATAATTCACTGAAGAGCTTTCCTCTAGCAGGATGGCAGGGAAGGCACATTGTGGCACAGATGGAGTTCACGGGGTATTATTGAACACCATTGTTGTGCGTGTGCCTGTGCTGGGCAGGGGAGCCTGTTCCTACTGCACTCGTGTGTGGGCAGAAATGGGCAGGAGGAGGCCCCTGACTCCCTGCTGTCCTACTGAGGGCCTTTTCTCCTCCTAAAAAATAAAGGAAATGAAGCTAAATTAGTCCACGGTGTAAGGCATTGAGGGACTGCAGGGATTAACAGGAACAATCAGTCACTTTCTGCGTAACTTGCAAAGGACGTGGAATTATGACTAATCGAAGGATGAATTAATTGGGCAGCTGTCTCCCTTTTGGTTACTGAGATAAACATGTGGGCTAAGATGCTGTCCTCATTGGGATTTCTTCATTTGATGGCGATGTTTACAACTACCATGAAACTCCAGAGCCTTCAGAGTTTTCCTTCACGCGGAATTACTGCGGTTGAGGCTTTTAAAGGCACTTTTACAAAGGAGGGCATGAACCTTGCCTGGAGCTTCTAACTAAAGGCTGCCAAAGCCCCTCAGGGTCCATTTCCTTCTGCAATAAACCTTCTGCAATCAACTTCTGCCAAGTTTTCCACCATTCCTGTCTTGTCAGCTCCGCAACCCGATGTATTTATTTAGGGTCTGCAGGGAAAGCAGGACTCAGGGAGGGAGAGGAGTCCTGGAAGAGAGGAGGCTGTGGCAGAAGACCACTGAGGTTAATGAGGTGAAAAAGAGGATTTTGGCCATTGGGTGTCAATAGAAGCTTTAGAGACCATTTAATGCAGGTGGAGGAGGGAATAAGGATGAATTTCTCTCCCCCTTAGCAGATGAAGAAGCGAGATTCCAAGGGGAATGAGTGATTTACCCACAGTCACACAGGAAATCAGCAAGAGATATGGAAATGAATGCTGAGAAGCATTTCAGTACCTTAATCATAAAGCCAATCTTTTCCCTCAAATGCCAACAGCATTAAATGTTCCTTTTAAACAATGGAATAAGCATAAGACTTTCGTTGACTTACAGGAATGTTTCCACCAAAATATTTTAGAGGGCAGTCAGTTCCACTGGAAGGGTTGGTCAGCATTAGGATTTATGTCCAAATCTAGGAGTCAGGGATTGGGAAGAACTAAAGCAAGTTCAGATTCCTTTGAGGATCACATGCTAAAAATGCAAGGTCAAAAAAAAACACCAAACAAAACAACCCTAGGTGTGTTTTATTATATTTACCACTGATTAGGTGAGCTTTGGAAAAAGGGGCTGAAATATTCTCTCACCATGAAGGTGTTAAACTCTGAGGCTGGGGGATCGATGGCTGAGAATGGGGAAGATTCACATCTCTGGCACACAAATAAATCACTCGTTCACCTCTTACCTCTCTGCCCAGTATCAGGTCGCTGCCCAGAAAAACACATTTTGTGTAAATACATAAGAGCCTGGGTGGGAGCCTGTTTTTATTTAATCTAGCTTCAGTTTGCTGTCTTAATTGAAAATAATGATGTTAAGGCAGTGATCAAAGAATCGTCTCATTAATTGGCTATTAAATCATTAGCTATTAAACAGAAATAAAAGGTTCAGAATGCAACACTCTATTCTGCCCAAAAGAATACGAATATGTCCCCAGCATCAAAGAAACAATAAAGGCAGAATTAACAGTGAAAAGAAGCTTAAGATAAGGCAATTAGATCCAAAATGCCTGACAACTCTCATTAGAGGGTTTAGCACTACAACCTATATGGAAAAGGCAACAGAAATTCAGAAGCAAAGTCAATATTGACTTTACCAAAGGGGCTTGTAAATGGAATATGCATTTTTCTGAGAAAATATAGGCACATAAACCCTGTACTAAATTTTAACTCAACTAATTAATTGTTATGGATTCAATCTTGCAACCAATACATATATTTGCAGTTAAAAAATTATGCCTGAACAGCATTCAGTCTCGGTAATTTGTGACTGAAACCATGCAAGTAGGCTGCAATTTCCACAAAAATAACATTGCTCCCAGTTTATGTCACCAAGACGAGGCAATATCAACTCAACAAAGGCCACATTCAGACCTCCTGGGTTTGTCCATTGTGTCAAAATATTTGAGAGACAGGTCCCAGGGCTGGGAGAGGGTCCCAGGGCTGGGAGAGGGTCCCAGGGGCGTTGCCTGCTGTCAGTGGCTTGAGACACAAATAATTTCATAAAAGCAGGCAAATCAAGATCTGATTTATATCAAGTCACTACCAAAAAAAAAAAAAAAAAAATTACAGAGAAAATCATATCTGGTTCAGTCCAGTATTCTCAAAGTACTGCAAGTCCTAAAAACTTAATTAATAAAAATAAAAGTCCCCACACATCATCTTTTGGATCTGGATCTGGTTTTCTGAAGTGCAAACAGAAGACAGTCTCAGCAATATGTTGATGATATACAACTTGACGCTTGAGTTTATAATATATAATTCATTGTTCATGTTTGTTAATTCGTAAATAATAGTCACCAATCAGATAATTGCTGTATGCTACACAGAGAAAAGAATATAAAGAATAGCAACATTTATCAAGGCTGTCTTTTCCTTTGACAATTAATTTAGTCATAAACAAAGATATTCATCCATGTTCCTCGGGTAAGGACCGTCAAAGAAATTTAGTTTCCAGAAAAAGAAAATGGGATTTTTTTCTTTCCCTATCTGATACCTCAGGGAAAATATGGAACCCATAAATAATACCAAAAAACTCCACCCCATACAGAATTCTCTGTAGTCAGTTTTTAAGTTCGTTTGAAACAAGAACACCCCCAAACCACATAATAAAACAAATTAATCTATTCAAGACATTTAAAAGCACTTATTTTATGCCTAAAAATAATAATAATGAGCTAAAGGCTGAAAGCCATGCAATGGTGTCAGAAGTCAGGCAGGCAGAGTCTTGATAAAGTCACATTAACACAATTTTCATTGCAATGTCAGGGAGACAGAACCACTTGAACATAATATTAAAAAAAAAAAAAGGCACTAAAACACAGCACAAGGTGGTTTACAAGCTCCCAGCTCCCATTTGAAGACTTTTTGCATTACGCTTGTTATTTTCTATTCCTGCCACTCTCCCCCAGATGTTCGTGCAGTTCAGGATCTTTAATTATAAGAAACTCTTGGCTGGCGATGCAGCCGGAGCATGGAGGGAACTTCCTGCCCTCTGTGCCAATGTTCTGCCTCACTGCTGTGAAAGGATGGACAAGGAGCAGCCACAGGGGAGCACAGACCCCTCTGGGAGGAGCTGATCTCCCCACCCGGGGTGCATCAGCCTCGTCCCTTCCCGTCAGCACTGGACAGCTCCGGACCCTGCGGCGCCTCTGCGACCTCCCTCCCCACCGCCACCCTCCTCCAGCCGGGCCTGGGGAATGCCTGGCCGACGGAAAACCCCGGGATGGGGGTGCTGGAGGAGGAATAAAATGCATAAACTGCCGTGGTGTCATTCTTGCGGGTGCCTCACCTTTACGACGTCCTCGTCAGCGGATCTGCACTCGGCCGAGTCCGAGACGTCGACCACGGAGCCGTCCTCCTGCACGGCCACAACCTTGACTGGCACAGACACCGTCCTGCCCGTGAGGATGGCTGTGTTGAGGATTTCTGTGTCCTGGGGGCACACACAAACACGGGGAGGGCGTTAAGAGGAGCACGGCACCACCAGAATGTCACCGGGGTGGCGACAGTGCCAGGCACAGGGGTGGGACCCTCCCTCGCACACGCCCGTCCAGCCCCCGGCAATGTTTGAGCAACTTTGTGAGCCAAGAGTTGCACCGGGAGCACCAAGCCCCGGTTTTGACACACATGGGTTTGCTCCTTTTGAGCCCCTGCTCAGGTTTGGCTGAGGGCAATGGGGTCTGTAAGATCAGTAGGGTCTCCAGGGCATTTCCTCACGTTCCTTACTCCAGTGGTTTGGGAGATGATCATCCACCATCACAACAGCAGCCCTTCCTTCCTGTTCCACCTAACTCTGCTCTGAGTTGACCATTTATTTCCATAAATGCATTAGGAGAAAAACTGCGCATCCACATACAATTTTTTTAGTCTTTCCCCATCAAAATCCCACCCAGAGACGCTTAACCACATTTATCTGTAATCCTGATGAATTCGCAGTGCTGGTGCTCTAATGACTCCATTAACACAGCCTTCCTCTGTGTCTCGGGGTGGCTGCAGTTTGATTAATTACTCCAAATGAGTCGCTACAGAGGCCCCTGCCTGGCACGAGCAGGTGCAGGCTGGAAGGGAAGAGCCTCAGTGCTGCCTGCCAGCCCAAAAGTGGGCACACAGACAGGGCAAGGAATGATCTGGGATTTCACAGGGATTCATTCCGGCCCTCTCGAGAAGCCTGCAACAGGAAATACTGCTCTGAATCAATCCCCTTTTCATTTTTCAACTTACATAACGCTAATTGCTCGCCAGTTTGGGGAGGGGAATAAAAAAAAAGTTGCTCGGAACTAATCTAACTTTAAATTCCATTATTAGAATTGATGGAAGAAGGAATGGATTTCAGTGAAAAGTTTGATGGCAGCTTGCATAGGGAGATATATTCACTATCATTTGCTGTGGCTGCTGGCTAGATTGATAGAGAATAATGGGCATTGACCACAAGCTAAGGACAGCTGGAGAAGAGACCAATAAATACTCGCAACTAAGATGTATTATTAATCGATATTCGGAACCTTCTACAAAGAGCGCCCTGAATTAAATGAGCTGCAGCACTAATAACAGCAGTGCCAGGCACCTCCGAGAGCCCACGAGGTGTTTATGGGCAGCCAGGGCCCAGAAAAGCATCCAGCACACACTCGAGCCCATTTCTGATCAGAGCAGCACCAAAAGGACGTGCCCAGCTTCGCACTCAGCCTTCAATGTGATTGAAGAGTCATCCTGAGCAGAGATGCTTTTCGGGATAACACCTCAGGAAATAAGTGCAGGCTCCGTTCTGTTCTCTGCGAGGCACAAACCAGATGTTTTACACAGTAAATGACTGTCTAGTTTTTGTTTCTGCTGAATGGGCTCATTTATAACCAGCTGCCAGCCAGGAGAGAGGGAGACTGGCAAAGAGAGAAGTATGTGACAGAAGTGGGAGAGTGAAAAAAACAACTGAAAATCCTTTACAAAGACTGAGATTTGAACAAGGCTGAGGGGAAAATGCATTGCCAGGTGAAAGAAAGCACTTAGGTGCACCTCAGGTGGAAAAAGGTTTTATAAGACAGACAAAGAGAAACTGAAGGTAATTCATCCACAAGTCAGAGAAGAGGTAGTTAGATTTCACCACTGCAAATATCCCATCTATCCTAAGCCCTCAAATATCAGACATTTGATGAACACCTCGTGGTCCCATGTCAAATGGCTCATGAAGAACAGTTCTCTGACATCCTCCAACAACAAATGGCCTTCTTCAGCACATCTGGGGAAAATCTGTTTTGGCCAAGGTCACAAACAACGAGCACACAACAAATTCCATTTCCAAATCCCTGTCAGCACAGCTGTGAACTCCTCCAGGTCGGGCAGCAGCACTCTGTGCAATCACAGCCCGACCCAAAGCACCACCGAGGCGGGGATTAAAGGCTTCTCTGGACTGGGGTGGAGCTGGAACCAGCTCCTCCACATGCCTGATCTATTCCTCCTCTCTTTGTTGTGCTGTTTGCTCTATTGCCCGGGTGTTGACTGGCAAAAGCACCAACAACTCTCCAGCCTCCTTTGAAGTCCAAGTGCTCTTCAGCTGCCAAAGCTGCCCTCAGACTTTGATGCACTGAAGGGCAATGTAAAGTTTATCAAGGCTTTTGCATTCCTTTCCTAAACTCCTGGGTGAAGACGAGCATGAGACAAGAACAAGCAGCAGAACTGGCCTGAACTTTCCCTGCTTCCCAGCACATACAGAACCCACTGTGCTAATTAGCTGGTGCAGCCCCACAAACCCTGCACTTCGCCGGTAAGCAATTCCACCAGAGAAATCAATATTTCTGGTTCCTGATGCCCAGAGTGAGTGTTACACAAATATAATAGGCTGTGTAAAGGCCTTTTTAAGAGCTGGCTATTTATAGACTGCAAAAATATATTTCCTCTGAGGAAGAAACATGAACTAATTGACTGTCCAGTAGATTTCTAAACAGACTTTTTAGCGCTTCTTCAACGAGTCATAACATTTCATCTAAATCCTGTAAAGCTTGGTTTACATTTCCATGGTAGGGTTTACTGCAGGAAAAGAGCTGCTGAGCTTTAGCTCCGTGTGCTGGTGGTCACTGCCAGCATCGGGATGCAGAGAGGGTCACTGTGCTGATTTGCACGGGTGGGTCCTCCCACATAGTGAAATATGGGCAACACCACCCAGGGACCACCAGCACAGCCCCCTGACTGTGGGCACTGCAAGGACCCTGGTGAAAAACTGGGAGTCCTTTCCCGTTTCTTTTGTTTCAGCTGTCAGATCTTGACCAGCTCCTTCAGCTCAGCAGCCTGGGTGGAAGCTACAAATTCATATCACAGGCTCCATCCCTGAATAATAATAATAATGTGTGTGTTTATCTGCAGCTCTCTCTGTACCTGAATGCATTAGCACTTCAGCAGAGCTCTTCTTAATTACAACTGTAACCTGCTAATAGCATTTCTTTGTTGTCTGAAGGAATCTACTTCTTATGCAGCCCAGGCTAAATTAAAATTTAATACAACATCAGGTCGCAACAGAACTAGGAAGCAAATGACAGCTGTTTAATTAAAACCTAAAGCTGATTAGATGGCACTACTGAGAGAAATACTCAAGAGCAAGAGCCGAAAACTACTGGAACCCAAGGCAGGGATAATGGCTTTATTTAAATATGAATAAACGCTGCACACGGGCCGTAGTAAATGTTTGACAACTGGCGGGTTTGGTCAAACGCGGAGGAGAAGCGAACGGGAGAGGTGTCAGGAGAGCTCTGACTGCAAACACGGCTGTTACCTGGGCTGGGATTGCTGGGGAATGCCTCCCCTGGGCAGGCACGGATCAGCCGAGGAGCTGCAGGCGCACAGCTCCCGGTAATTGCGCTCCCAACACACCGCCGTGACCTGAGCGCTGCTCGGGCAGGTGAGCCCAGGGCAGCTCCCTTCAGCTGCCACCCAGCAGCACTTCCACCCTCTTGGGGATGAAAAACAAAGACACGGAGAGATGGGTGATACATCCCACGAGAAAGCGCCTCAGGAGATGGTCCCGGTTCACCTAATCCCGGCGCTCCATCCCTGCCCCCGTGGGAGCAGCCAGCGTCCTTCCCACCGAGTCTGGCAGGTCCCGGGCTCCCCTGACAGGGATCATCCCTGGGATTAATGCACGAGCCGCCTGCGCTTTTCCAGAGGTTAACAAAACATGCTACAGTACACTAAACCCAATAAACACTCACTTGTAAATCAGGAGGGAAACCTAAAGCCAGCCCTATCCCACTGACAAATGCTACAGTTAAATGCCTTTTGGCATTTAGCTGAAATGACTGTCTTTAGTGAGGAAGGCAGAGAGCTGGAACATTTGTCTGCAGAATTGCATTCCTTCATTATTATTTCTTTCCCCAGAGTGTAGCTCGCAAGAATGCATTTGTAATATTAGAAGGAGCCTTTTAGGAACCAGTTCTTCTGCCTGGAAACGGCATCTCTTAAAAAATGTAAATTACAGGGGCAGATTGTGACGTGTGGGCTGGACGAGGGGAGGGGTTTTTTATTTGATAAATTATTCACCACCTTTTGCTTCAGATCAAAGAGCAAGGCAATATAAATCCATTAAGCAAGCTTAATATATAAATTAGATGCTTTGCTGAAATTATTATAATCCACAGCAATTCTGTACTTTTCCCCCCTCATGGCTGAATACTATTTTAGGTTTCCAATACATATTAATGAAGCCTGGGTGTGAGAAAACTCCATTGTCCACCATTGTATCAGGTAAGATATAAGTGACCTTTCTGTCACCCAAAGGTGAGAACAAACAACGAGGATTATGTGTTTATGAAAGGTTAGTAAACATAAACAACCTTGCAAAGAGATGACATTCTTTAACATCTTTCCCTTTCCTTTCCTTTCCTTTCCTTTCCTTTCCTTTCCTTTCCTTTCCTTTCCTTTCCTTTCCTTTCCTTTCCTCCCACCACAGGGCAGAGCTTCAGCCACTTCCTTACTCTGCAGGCACCATTTCAGCGCAGCCACTTGTGGAATCACCTAATTCCCAAGTTCCCAGGCGTCAGTCCTGACAGATGGACAGTCACAAACGCTGCAGCCTCTCGTGCCCGAGTTAAAGGTCATCCTCCATCTCCTCTGTTTACCTGCACAAAGCTTTTATTTCCTGTGGGGGTCCCCAGGGAAGGTGCAGGTGCTCTGCAGGAGGAATTAATGCAGATTGGACCGTACACAGAGGTTCCCAATCACTGCTCCTCACTGAACAATGTAAGCAGCAGCCATTAGCCTAATTGAATATTATCCTAGATGTGGATCAGTGCTGCAGAAACAATTTGCTTTAGTGCAGAAAGGCACGATCCAGAGACTCCAAAGCAGAGGCTCCTTTCAGAACTTGTCTGTTTGCCATGGAGACGCTGGAGGAAGCTCTGATCTTAGCAGAGTGTACCTGGCATGCTCAGCCAGCGGGAGGGGTAATTCTGGCTGGGAGTTCATGGGAACTAAAGCTGAGATTTACTCCATTTCGTGGTTTTTACTAAGGAAATTCAGCTCATTTTATGTAGGATGAATAAGCAAAACCTGCTGCTGAAGGTGAAGGCTGATTAGACACACAGAGACTGTCATTTCTGTGACCCGAGGCAGTTTTGGGGGTTTTTTTCATAGCTCAGAACAGATCTGCCCCCATTAAGCAAAGGTTCAGAACACAGCCTGGTGCACTTGGCAGAAGTAATTGCAACCTGTCAGGCAGACTCCACTGTGCCTTCAGCCCTTCCCTGAGCCTGGGCTCGGGTTATTTCTCCTGTCCAAACCTGCTTTGTGACGCTCTCAAGTGCACACCTGAGGCTGGAGGAGCTGGGGAGCAACTCCTGTGTACCTGATTTTAGATGTCTGCAGAGAGGACAGACAGCAAGAACTCCTGACCTGTGTCCCAGGACCTGCACAGGGCCTAAAGTCAGCACAAAAGTCTGGTGAACCCTGCCAGGCACTCACACTGGAATTTATGCTGTATTCAGAAATTGTGCAGGATCTGAACGTTCTCCTGACGCACTCAAGCCAGTCCTTCTCAACGGCGAGTGATTGGGAAGATTTTAAAGCATATTTAGAGTTTCACAGTTCATTTAAAGACAATGGTTTTTTCTCTTTTTGTTCCAGAAAAACATAATCATGTTCTGACTTAATAAAATTGTGGCTCCCCTCTGACCGAAACCAAACAACATCCCCCTGCAAGTGGACACAAAATGGGCAGAGCTCTCCACTCAAGAGCAGTGAGTGTACAAACTGATACACTAATGGTTGTTTTTTTCACATGGCCACGTTACATTCCTCAAAGGCTTTGTTTTCTCCACAGAGAAGTCTAAGGAGGCCATGTCTTGCCATGGAACATAATTACCAGATCCACTCAAGTACCATCAGTAGTCAAAGATACAATTTTCTGGCTCTGTAGGTTTGTCCCACAGGCTTAAAAATATTTAACAACATCGGGGATGGCCATTCTGAAAAGTTTCCTTCTGTAATTCTTTTCCTACTCTTGAAAATTCCTTCCAGACTGGGTTGGAGGGAGGGTTTTCTGGAGGGAATTCTCTGCCACTGGTGCAGTGGGAGAGCTGGCAACTCAGTGGCTTGAAAAGGCTTCAGTTTCACAAGTGCAGAACTGCAGGCACCGAAACATAAGGTTGTGGATCACGTGAGTTTAGCGCCGCAATCTGTGACTGCTCATCTCCTTCCACGAGCTCTACCTGGGCAGAAATCCATGTCCTTCTGTAATAACAGCTGTTTAATGCTATAGAAGGATGCACAAATTAATTACAGCTTGTCTACACCACATCCCAACACGCTGCAGGAGCATCAGCTCGGGGGGAGCGTGGCTCTCCCCCTGCTCTGGACACGGGGACTTGCTCCCTTCAGCCAAAGGAAAATCTATTTATGAGCAGGAAAATGTCCGTGGGAAAGCAGCCATAACACTGTGCAAAACCCTCTGAGATCTCCTGATAGGACACAGCTGTCCAGCATTCACCAGACAGGGGGTCAGAAGAAGTGGATTTTGTGTCTTCCCCCTCAGCACAGTCCAAACACCGGCGTAAGGCCTGGCCAGAGCAGGATGCACATTAACTTTATTTATAAAAAGTGCATTATGGACTTTAAACTGGAATTGAGGTCTGAGAGATGCTCACATTCATTGTCCTGCAAGAGGAGGATTTCATTTTCTGAAGAGCATGGATCTGGCAGGAAAGGCCTGTGCCTTACCCAGAGAATTACTATTTTTCATTCTTGAAGACGGGCTGTCTTATCTGTCAGGACCAGGCTGCTGTACTTACTTATTTCACCTGTTCAGGTAATTTCATGGCTCTCACTGGGCTTCTTTTCAATGTGAAAGGAAGAGAACTCCCCCCTGCAGGCCTGGCTCCTCACGGGCTGTGCTCAGCCTGGCTCCACAGTGCCTGCAGTGATCCATCCATTCCCTGCCACTCCATGGCCAGGACAGCACCACAGACACTTGGGAAGATTTATCTCCCTCCATTGCCTGTTAAAGGGCTCAGATGTCTCTTTGCACTTGAAGTCAAGAGTTAGGGGAGAGAATCTCTAACCCTCCATGCTCTCAAAGCTATGAACAGTCACTACCTACACACAACTCTTGGTTCCTTCTCTCCTGGGAGTTAAAATAATTCCTTCACTTTTATCTCCTGGGAGTTAAAATCATTTTTAAACCCCAGCACGATCCAGGCAGTGACACACAGTCACACATGGTGCACCTTTTGTCTGCTTCACGTAATAAAGTTTCCCACTGCTGCACGGGATGCAGGGAAAACAAAAACAACACATCTGCAGCCAATGCAGAATACTTCTACTGCTGCATGGGATGCAGGGAAAATAAAAACAACACATCTGCAGCCAATGCAGAATACTTCTATTGCTGCATGGGATGCAGGGAAAACAAAAACAACACATCTGCAGCCAATGCAGAATACTTCTAATGCTGCATGGGTTGCAGGGAAAATAAAAACAACACATCTGCAGCCAATGCAGAATACTTCTATTGCTGCATGGGATGCAGGGAAAATAAAAACAACACATCTGCAGCCCATGCAGCATCAGCCTTTTCTGTCCTTCATGCCCAGAGCCTCCTGCTGCTTTGTTCCCTGATTTTGGGAGCACTCCCTGCACTGCCACTCCACTCAAATGGAGTGCTGCCTTTCAAGCCATCAACACTGAGCTTCTGCTTAAACAAACACTGAGGGAGATCTCACCTGGCTGTGTCTGGCACTGCCTGGGAATGCTTTTGGTTTGGAGAAAGAGAAATCAGCTTCTTGACGAAAATCAAAAAGAGTAAAGAAGACAACATGGAGACCCCCTGAAATTAAAAAATGGGATTTTTTTTTTTTCAAATCAGAACATTGATTTGTTTGAGGTGAGTTTTTGAAAGCTTTCTGACTGATCTAAGAACTACTGGAGGATTTTTGCTTCCTTCCTCTCCCTCTTCTTGGCTTGAGTTTTGTTCTCCACTTTAATTTGTCAGTCTGCTCACCTTGTGTGACGTTCCACCTTGTTCTGACATGCCCCCGTGTCTGATTATTTCTTTTCCTGCTCAACTTTTACAAAGAACAACCTCTTCTTTATTCAAGTTCAGAACAAAATCCCTCTTTTGTTTTCATGATTGAATTTCTCAGCGAACTCCTGTGCAGTGTATTTATTTCCTGCAGACTAGCACAATATCATCTGTGTTTCCAAAGCTGGGCTGCTGCTGTCAGAACATCAATATTTTTCCAGAGTCCATCAGCTTTTAGGAAACATGGTCCCTCAAATGAAAGAATGTGTTAAGAATCTCTGAGAAGGTAATAATAAAAAAAAAAGAGACTGACTGGAGGTAGTAACTACAATAAAGACCAAGCATCCACACAAATGTAAAACTGCTGTGAAATCAGCATCCAACTATTGAATTTTTCATCTTTTCCCATCTCTCTTCCATCTGTTCTAAGAATTAGATGTAGAATGATTTATTTAAACTAGTGCTTCTAGCATCTAGTCTTCCCACAACACCTCCAAACCAGTTCTCAGCTCTGCCAAAGACAACAGGACAGTTATTTTCATTATACATCTAAAATAACTGAGGCAGAGGAAATCCCACCAGGCCAGTGACAGAGGAGGAAAACAATTCCATATTCCTGTTCTGTGGTTACACTCAGACTTGCTGTCTTCAGGCTGTTGGCTCTATTATTAATTAAATAATATTAATTAAATAAATTACATAGCGATTCCCACGCCTTTCCTACTGCGTGGCCTTTTTGCATAACAAGTAAATGGGGATTTTATTGGCTGGTTCACCGAAATTCAGCTCTGCAGCAAAACAAATACCAGTGACTGCAAGGAAACACAGAGAGCTCCAAATGCAGCAAGAGATGAAGAAACACAACATTTCTTGCCATCCTTGTAAGTGGGAAATGATGATGGCACGTGAGTTTATAATGCCACTGGCAGCTGCAGGAGTTCAAGGGGAAAATCACAGAATATCTCCTCATATGAAACTATTGCAAAATGTTCCACTTTGAGGGGGCCTCTGTGTCATGTCACAGGTGGTTTGAAATGGGGCAAGGGGGCTGACATCAATGTTTCTCAGGAATAGAAAGTGACAGCACTATTGGTTTTCAATAGAAGTATTCTGTAAACAGACAAAGGTCTTCCACTTATTATTCTGTAAAGGCAAGTAAATACCAAAATCACATTTCCTTGATAAAGGGTTTTAACACTGGTCCCTTGTTCTTACACCTCAGCTCCAAACTCAGACCAGGCTGGGATTGGGTAGTTCTAATTTTTATCATTTTAAGCAGTTTGCAAATGTGAAAGAGTGGCTGACTTGTTTTTCCAACAACAGACACCGAAGGACAGAAGGAAAGTGAAAAAAAGACTTCTATCTTTGCTTCCAAAGTATTGTCTTCATGATCAGCCTTTAGAAGTCATTAAGACATGATTTAAATTCAAACCTCTCAGTCTGCTTCTTCAGAACCTGTTTCATTATGAGAAATGGGGAAAGCAAGATGGACTGGGAGGTAAAAGAGAATTACCCAATTTGTGTTGAAGGACTCATCTGCAAGAACATTCTGAGTGAAGGAAAGCCTCTCCCATTTTCTGCCGTTTCCCTGATGTGAGACACAAAAATGCACACCCTGAGCTGCAAAAAGAAATCAGGTCAGCCCCGCTGGACTGTTCAAATAAAAGGAATATTTGCCATTCTCCTCCATTAAGGAAATTTATCTCCCTTAAAATTGGCTGCGTTAACCACTCATTCCCTACTTTCCCCCCTAAAAACTGGCAGGTTTTCAAAGGATAAAACATTTATTTCTTCTTTTGCACTGCCAATTCCAAGCTGTTGACTGGTGGGAGGTGGGAGGGAGGGCAGGCCTGAGGCCACGTCCCTGTGCCCTGCAGCTGATGGGGTGCCCTGGCTGCACACTGCTCCTGCTAAATGGGCACATGAGCACAGGGGAAGAGGCTTTTTTGCAGAAAGCACAGGCTGAAGAAGAAAACACGTGCTCCTCTGGCATTTTGACACATCATTTCAGCCAAGAGCTGACAAAAAAGAGCTGCGCTTAAAGGCCTCCCTAATCCTGACACAAAATTCCAGCTGCAAAGTGCTTTCAGTTGGAGGCACCTCTCCACAATCACCACGCAGAAAAGAACAAGCTCTCCTCACCTGCCACTCCTTAGCACTTTGGCTCCTTTCCTTCTTTTTCCCCACCTTGGAATATTTAGCCACGTCTGTAGCCCTGGTTCCAGGCCTGATGTTTTGGTTTTGCTGGAATTCTTTCTCAAGAAAAACTTGGTAAACATGAGGAATGTTTTTGTAACAGCACTTTATGTTACCCATTCCTTCTGACAGGAGGGACTTCTCCTTGATGTCCCTCTGGTTTGACCAATGTGATTGAAGAGGTTTGCCTTTGTTTCACCAATCACATTGGTCTGTGTAAAATCGTATATAAGGGAGACACATCCCTAAATAAATAGTCATTTTTTAGCCTTCTGATTCTTGGAGTCTGTGTTGTTTGTAGTCTAAAATAGCAACACACATCCTCCCCTCCTGGGGATATTTCACCCCCTCGGGGAAGAAAAGCTCGGCACAGGTGTGGGGCAGTAATTCTTACAGTTTGTTTTCAAAGTGCTCCTCCAAAAAGGGAGGCTCTTAGCTAAATCAAATTAAACGTGGTGATTAAAGTATCTCCTCTAAACTACTGCGTTTTCAGGTTTTCCAAGCAACAGGAGTGATCTGGCAATGGATAAACTGGACCTTGAAACAAAAATCATGCTTCTGTATATCCCTGTTCCTTTGTTACAATGCAAGAATCTTCCAAAAGCCAAAAAATTACTGCCAGAAGGCTCCTCTACCAAAAAGCAAAGCAAGGCATTTCCCTCTGCATTCTCTTGTGTTATTTCCAGTTTGTTTCCATGGCCAACATGGTACAAAGTGGTCAACCAGGGCCAAGCTTCTGAAGTCACAGCAACTACATCAAACACACCTTCCTATTTGTTTTTAGGGGTTTTTTTTTTTGTCAAATGACACTGACATTCAGCCACCTGCCCACCAGTTACACTCTCCCAAATGTGGCCCCTCAACACTGGTTTTCCTGCTCTGTGTTAATGAAGGCAGTTGTGCAAGTTGCTGTTGATTTAGTTTGGGATTTTTCTCCCAGCAGTGTTGCAATTAATTCTGGTACACAGATCCAATGCAATCTGACAAAAGCTATTATGGGGAACAAGCTGGAATAAAACTGCAAATTGCACTTCTTCCTAAAGACAGGTTGTGACAGGAGGGGAAGAGAAGATGAGGGTTCCTGGCCAGGTCATGTTGGGCTGAGCAGGAGCATCTCTGAGGCAGCCAGGGCTGGCAGCAGCTCCCTCCTCTGCAGCACCATTTCTGCTTTGGTTTCCTCTGCTTTTCCTCCTTTCTTGGCCAAGAATCTCCAAACCAGAGTTTCAATCTAAAAAAGCCTCACTCCAGCATTGCAATTCAGTCCAGAGGGGAATAAACCTGTAATCTGGCAAAATCAAGGCAGAGGAAAAGACTTCAGACTCTATTAAGCATAGCTGTGTGTAGCTGCTGTAGTCTGTATTTCAGCAGCTTTTGTGATAGCTCTTCCCACTTACTCTGCATGGTCTCGTGGGGTAAACCAAGCCAGAAACTCTGCGTTTGACTGAAGGAACAGTGACATGAAAGGTGGGCTGGGATATGATATGTAAAGATTTGGCTATTTTTACATGTGCAGTGATATTTAGAAAGGTTGGGAATGATGTTTAGATCTTATTTATTTATGGTCAGATGGATTGCCAGAGGAGTTTTCTGACTGTAGTGGCTGTCTAGGATTCCAGGGCAGCGAATATGCAGAAAATGTGAGAGGTCCTGGGATTCCATTCACAAAATGCTGCAAAATGAGTTCAGCTGAGGTGGGAGCTGCAGCCTTTTCGTGTGTGTGTGATTTTCAGAGCACAGCACCCCTGAGAACACACCTCTCTCCAGGGCACAGTCTCGCTGCAGACTGTCTGAGCATTACAACATTACAACAAGTATTACAACAACCTGTGTTAATTTTACATCTTGTCCCCTCCTCTGCAGCACCACAGGAAGGGGGGCAATGTGTGACTTCAGCTGCTCCAAGGGAAGCCCTCATTCATCTCTCCAACAGCTGGTGTCACTTTAAAGAGAGTTTTTCACTCCAAGTGTTCTGACAGGCGTTTCACCAATGACTAAAACTTTATATTCAATATTTTGTTCACGTGCCCACGAGGAGCAGTACAAACATGATTATACACCGAGAAAGAATCCACAATGATTAATTGAGTAGATTAACCTCTGAAACACTTGGACAGCTGTTTCAACATGCTGTCTTTGAGGGGCAATATGCTGAAACAGCTGTTCTTACACATAAGGTAAAATTGTCCGCTTTGTTTTGCAGTGTGAACACTCAAGGCTTGTTTTGTGTCTTAGTCACTTTAACCCCCAGCTGGAGCCTTGCCAAGGTTCTGTAGAACTTGCACACATTCCATTTTTTTTCACCTTGTTAGCAGCTTCACCAGTGTCACCTCATTTGCTCAGCAGTAGGCTCAGAACCAGAGTGAAGTGGCTTTCTGTCATCTTTGCACGGGATCTACGCTCTGAGGCTGCTCCTGCAGCAAGATCCTCACCCAGTGCATGAATGGATTTGATCATTTTTTGTATGTGGTTTTACAACAGCACAAGTGTTCCTTAAATGGAAAGCATGTCCTGGTTCATGGAGCTTTCTCTCCTTGTTTCCAAGGCAACTCAATACACAGACACATGCAGACACACGTGCGTGCTATTAATACTCCTTCTGGATGGGGGAAATATCTTCATTTATCAATGAAACACTCAACAGCTTCTGTAGGAGTGAAAGACTCAGACAAACTTCTCACAGAGGAATTCACAGCAGGAAAACATTCAAGAAACTCTTCCCTTTGATTGTAGTCTTGGACCACATGTTTTGGAAAGTTTTTGCATCGGGATCTCCTCCAGCCACACAAACACAGAACCCTGAGCCCACCTTGCCGTGTCCTTGGGCTACAATCAAACTTCCAGTCAAGCTCTTCCAAAGAGAAGGAAACACCCTGGGAGCTTGGTTAGCACATTGATGTCCCTCCTGTGAAGAAGCAGCTGACAAAAGTGGTGGCACTTTGTGCTTCAGGAGAGGTTCTGCAGCCTGGCCAGAGCTGCAGGAGCTGCACCTGGAGCAAGGCTGAACCCATTCCAGGCTTCCAAATGAAACTCATTTCAGAGCAAGTGAGGTCTGGGCACAGAAATGATTTGTCATGCTCAGCACTCCGTGCTAAATCACATTTATACCCTCTAATTCTCAACTGTAATCCTCTTTGGGATTCACTTAATTGTTCTGCTTTTAAGAGCTGGGGGTCAGGTAGAGCCACTGAGTGCTGAGTGAAAGCTGCACAGTCTGTGTCTGGCTGCTTATCTGAGAAGGGAGATGTGACAAAGAAGGGAGGCAGCTGGAAATGGCAAGAGATGCTTTCAGAGAAAGCACTCTGAACCGTTGTTGGTTCATTGTTGTTTCCATCCATCTGATTTTTCCCCCGGCGTAGGAAAGGCCTGATGATTGCTGTCACTGCCTGGGAGGTTGGACTTGTCATTTCCAAGCTGCTCTGTAGGGTTTCAGAGCAATCAGGTTTTGAACCAGAGCTGGCTCTTGCCTATCTAAATACCCCGTTAATGACAACAGAATCTGGTTTATGCTTAGGGGTCAAGCGCCATGTCCCAAATAAAACCCTCTTGCACAGCACCCCTCAGGGTATTTGCAATAATGCCAAAGCCCATGGCAATGCAGGCCCAGGGCAAGGCAGGTTCAGGCAAAGGCTCTTACTCAGATCTCCTTATACCAGGTATGGATCTGAAGGGACATAAATGTGATTTACCTCCAAGCTCAACAGCCAGCAATTGTGCTGAAATGGGACGCTGCTTATACTGAATTCAGTTCAGTTTGGGGCTTGATTTAGAAACAGCTGGCTGTGATTTATGGTGCAGGGAATGCAGTAGAATTCCATTAACATCAGCAGAACACCTTTGCATTTCACTGGGGAACCTGGACCTCTTCTCCATATGTGCATCCAGGATGTTCCTCCTCCTTTGCATAAGTGTTTGAAGCTGCGCTTTACACAGCTCTGCTCTGGAAAAGAGATTTGGGGGTTATGTCGCCTCTTGTTTATAAATAAACTTTTAAAAAGAGGCAAATCTTCAGTGGATGCTATGAGAAATCCCTGACTGCAATGGGAACTCCACCATACTGCCCTAAGAAAACAGTTTATGAACCCAAATTCCCCTAATTCATGCGTTCCCTAACTTTTCAACGCTGCTCCTATTAACTTGCACACCGTGTAGCCTTAATGATTTTAGGTTACATTTATACTACCTGCTTCTATTTATAAATGGTTTATAAGGGAGACTAATCAATATTTAATAGACATTTTAAGCGTGCAGCAGACACGAGCAGCATGTGTTAGAGAAGGTCAAAGGCACATCCACAGCAGGGTTAGAAACACCTACGAGCTCTGACTTGCAAATAATCCCCTGGGCCAACAGGATTCTGCAACAATATTAATAGCAATTATCCAGTTGGTAGCAGTTTCATTAATAACTGAGCCACTTTAAATGTAATGCAATTACACAAGGAAGCAATTCCTGTGTGTGGGGTGACCTATCCCATGACAAGCATTAGGGAGAAGTCCATGGCTTGGTGTTGAAATGCCACTCTTCTCCCACCTTAAAGCTGTAACATTTCCAGTGCAAGCACCATTACAGCGTTATTTTGGGATTTGGGCATTTTATCCTTCATCCTTACGGTAAAACTCTGCTTTAAGACACGTCAGCTCAAGTCTCACAGGAGCCTGGAGCTGCTTGCTGTGCCTGTCTGTGTGTGGAGGAGGCCACAACCTCACCTCTTTATTTACAGAACCATTAATTAAATTACTGCCATTAAATATCAAATCAAATCGCATTCGGATGACATGAAGCACACAGGAAGTCAGAATCAGAGCTTGCACTAGGGTTAATGGGAGCTGTACGTGGATAGTTTTTCATGCACTCTCTCTAAGCCAGACATGCACAAACCCAACACTTTATGCAAATATTCTTGCACAATGTCCTAGTTTTTGCACCATTTCCAATTGTTTGTGTGGGTTTCCTGCTATCCTCCTCTTCCTTGGGCAGGTCACCTGAAGTGAGATGGAAGAGCTTTATAAATGACAGTTTCTGATCAGCTCAGAGCAGCTGAGAACCACAAAATCCCCAACTCTCAATTAGCCCACAGGGCACCAGCTTCAATAACAAACCCACCTGAAATTATGATTCTTCTACTTTATTCTCAACCTTTTTTCCTAATTAATTACTTTAATTAAATTTTTTCCTACAGGAACAGAAATTTCTGGGGGGAAAAAAGGGGGGCAAAAATAGAAATCAAGGGAATCTAAATGCCACTTTCCTTTGTTGTCACACCCACAGGAGTGAGCACCAGCTCCACCCAGGAAATCCCACATTCCCCAGGCAGGGAGGAGATCCCTCACTGTAGAGATCCTGCATTGCCTGGGAAATGCAGGGAATCCCCCCCAAAAATGTTGATTTTTTTTGGCCACAGCAACGAAGTTGGAGGACCCAGGTCTGCTCCCTGCACCCCACTGCAGCAGAGTGACACTGAGTACAACCACAGCCCTCCTCCAGGGTGGAAAATCATCACTGGAACAGAAAATATTCCTGCAGCAGGCTCCTTGTGGATTCTTGCAGTATTCTCAACTTAATGGTTTTCTTGAGGGTTTCGCAGCAGAATTAAAATAACAATAATAATTTTAAAAAATGATGTTTGCTTATGCACTGATCAAACTGGCACAGAACTCGGTGTGCCTGTATTTTCAGCTGGAGAAAAAAAAAACAGTGGGGAGATTCAATATTTATGCAATGTCGTATGGAAGCTCAATAGAAAAATCCAATATAATTTCCCAATTAAAATCACCTGTTAGTTGACTTACATCCATTACTATTATCTCAAGCCACTATATACTGAACCTATTCACACAATAATGTTATGTGAACATGCATAGGTTAAAAATTAGTAATTACTGTCTAGACAATTCACTGTTAGCTATAGTTGAGTGAATATAATGAATAATTTATTTGATTAATTTTGCATTCCTTTTCCTCTTTGTGAATTGATCATGACCATGGAAAACTTGAAAATGTACTCATTTATCAGAGTTATTTTCTGTGAATAATTCTTAGCCTGAACATTTTTTTCCACAAAACAAACTGTTTTTACTTGTGGACTGAAATTCACATTTTGGGAGAGAAACAATGGAGAACGCTGGGATTGTTGTTCCTTTTTGCCTAAATGGAAATAGCAGCAGTGCTAAAGGGCTTTTACAAAAAGAGAACCCCAACAGTTTGATGCTCATTTTGTTGTACAAGTTAAGAAATTTTATGCAACTGATAAGCAATAACTAAAACTTATTTTAAACTACAGATGAAGGGGGAAGTCCATCACCTTTATTTTGAGTTTAAAGCCCACAAGGAAAGGGGAAAATAAGAAAAAGCTGAGCTGGGGGAACAGTGGAGGAAGGAGTTCACTGTCCTGGGGCCATCACAGGGCTGGAGGGTTCTTTTAGCAGAAACCAGAGAATGTTACAGGGTAAATATTCCTGATCCCTGTGGGCAGAGTAGGATTTGAGCTGGCAATCCAGAGCAAGAGACTCAACAACCATCGCAGCTCCCTGTTCAGACACGGAATTTAACGGAGTGTTCTTCCCTTGGAAATTGGCTCTTCATTAGGTGGGCTTCGAAATGGGGGCTGGAACAACAGGGGGCTTTGACTCTGCAGCAGATCAAATGCAATTTGACAGCCACACACTCAGGAATAAACGACACACTAATGAAATACAGAGATCAAATGCTCTGTCTGCCACTTAAATCTCTGCAATGTGAAGCGCAGCAAGGTGGTTAACCCGTGCCTGGCACTCCAGGGGGCTGCAGCCTCCAAGGGGCCCCACCTTTTCTTCCCATCAAACTTATTTCTCCTGGCTCCTCCTCTTCTGAGGGCGAAGCCAACGCTGTAGGAACAGAGCACAAGGAAACAAGAGGAGGAGGAGGAAGGGAAATGGGGATGAAGGAAGTTTGATTTTGGGGTTGTGCTTTCCCGATTTTTTCCTTCCACTCTTTACAGCAACCTTACAGGGACCAGCACGGGCAGCAGCAGCAAACGCTGGCTGTGATCAGTGTGGAAGTCAGGGCAAGGAACTGAGGAGGGCAGGAATTAGGAGAGAAGGAATTGTGGAGAGCAGGAATTAGAAGAGATGGAATTGAGGAGGGCAGGGATTAGCAGGGCAGGAATCAGAGATGGAATTAGGAGGGCAGGAATTGAGGATGGCAGGAATTAGGAGGGCAGGAATCAGAGAGAAGGAATTAGGAGGGCAGGAATCAGAGAGAAGGAATTNGGATTAGCAGGGCAGGAATCAGAGATGGAATTAGGAGGGCAAGAAGTGAGGAGGGCAGGAATTGAGGAGGCGAGGAATTAGGAGGGCAGGAATTAGGAGGGCAGGAATCAGAGAGAAGGAATTGAGGAGAGCAAGAATTGAGGAGGGCAGGGATTAGCAGGGCAGGAATCAGAGAGATGGAATTAGGAGGGCAGGAGTTGAGGATGGCAGGAATTGAGGATAGCAGGAATTAGGAGGGCAGGAATCAGAGAGAAGGAATTGAGGAGAGCAAGAATTGAGGAGGGCAGGGATTAGCAGGGCAGGAATCAGAGAGATGGAATTAGGAGGGCAGGAATTGAGGATGGCAGGAATTAGGAGAGCAGGAATTAGCAGGGCAGGAATTAGGAGGGCAGGTTTGGGTTCTCTCCCAGGCACCAGCACAACGCTGCTCTCAGGGCACTGAGGTTTTGGGCAGTGATATTCCCAGCTGTGGAAAGCAGCTGGAATGATGGGAGTTGTTGCCATTCCAGTGCATTCACCCGCCCAGAATTCCAAGATCCCAGAGATGATGCAAAACCCTGTTCGCTTCTCCCTGTCCTTGTTGCCACATTTGTGTGGTGCCAACATTTCACCCCTTGAAACTCTGGATCTGTTTCCTCCCCTCCAGCCTCAGCAGTGAGTGTGTTTATTCCCTCTGGAACACCTGGAATTTGCAGTGCTGCTCTCCCTGCCCTCCCCAGTGCTGCTGCCTCTCTCCCACGAGTGAGTGCTCTCTTCTGCCTCTGATGGATTTTGAAAGGGCTCACAAAAAAGTGCCAAGCAGCACTTGGGGAACTGCTAATTCCCAAACTTCAGAGCTGAGCAGTGCAGAATATTCCAAAGCTGTCCCAAAGCTCCGGGTTGGAGTATCCTGATCATATTAATAAAGCTGCAGCTTAGCATTTGCAGTAAAGCTGAGGCACCTTTGCAAGAAATTTCTTCACACACAAGGATAATAAAAATAATAATAACAGCTGCTTGTAGGCTGCATTACAACTTTTAAAGCTCTCGGATTGCTGCTCTGCTCCATCTTTATTGTTGTCATTTAAATTTAATTAAAAAATAGAAATTACATGAAAAATAATTCCTAAGCCTAACTCTACTGGGAACCTGAAAATCAGAAATAGCCTCACTGAGGTCAGTGACAGCTTTGAACAGGAGTTGTGCAGAACAAAATGACTGTTTAGAAAGGAAAGCTTTCATTGCAGCATGTACATAAGAAATAATGGATTATATACACATATACACACAACAAGGTTAATTTATGTAGAAAGAACTCATCTTTCTGTACATCTAATAACTGCAGGCTGACCACCGAATATTCCTAATAATGCTTCCTCTCCAGCTAGCAGAACAGCTCAAAAACAAACATCATTTTGTTCATGTGTGTCCATTATAGTCATGTGCTGATTTAATTAACAGCAATTTCAGTGTCTCGGAGATTTCTTCTCTGTTTTACAAATGATGCCCTTTTGATGAGGGCTTTGGTTTGAATTACTGCCCAATCAGCTGTGGACTGGAATGAAAACTGGCAATAAAACCAGAGCGAGCACACTGGACAAACTTACAGGTGAGCCAAATTATTGGGTAAAATTGTTGAGGTTTTTTTAGGCAGACAAAGTCAAAGCTTTGCAGCCCACCTCCAGCACAGTGCAGGGTGCTGGCAATGCTGTGCCCAGCTCACAGCCCTGCCCTCTGGCCAGGAGGGTCACTGTGCCCTCATTCCTGCCCTGCAGGAGCTCCCAGCACTCCTGATCCCGTCAGGGAACCCCTCCCTCAGCTCCTGAGCTCCCCCGTCAGAAAACCTGTCATAAAAGGAAGCAGCCCTAATGGAGCAGAGGCATCCCCAGCTGGGCAGAAGACACCTCTCAGCATTTCCCTCTGCACATTTAGTATTGGAAACACTTACTTCTAACAAGGATTTAGTGCCCGTGCATCCCTGGAGAGGATTTTCTAAGAATAGTAACTGTCCACATGGATCAAAGGGACCCGAGATCATTCTGGCTGCAGGAGTGGCTGCATGTCCTCCTACCCCTGATTTATGGTCAGCACGTTCCCTCTTCCAAACCCGGCTTTATTTAGAAAGCCCTGACCAAAGCTGCTCCAGACCCTCATCAATCAATCCCAAACCCCAGCCTCTGTCCCAAAACAGGCCCCGTGTGGTGCAGAACTGAGGCACCATCAGCCTCATCTTCAGCAAGAGGTTCAGAAAGAGCTCTGCACTTGGAGTTAGAAGGGAGGGCAGGAAGAAGAGTGTCTGTGCCAAAGGGATTTTAATCCCAGGAGCAGCCACAGCACTGGGTGGAAGCAGGGGGACAGGAGCAGGAGGGGCGGGAGGAATCCCCTTTGTTGCTTGCCTGGGTGATCACAAATCAGCTCCAAAACTGCATTTTACAGCAAGGACAAAGGGGAGCAGTGAGGCCAGGCTTAGGACACAAATTTAGGGCATCATCCGTGAGCCCAGCAGGGCTCCCATGGCACAGACAATCCCCGTTCCTGAGCTGGGGAAATGCTCTGAGGACAAACACGGGAGAGGAAAAGCCAGCCTGCAGTGCTGGAATTCCACAGGGGAATCCCCTGCATTCATCCAAACTGCAAACAACTGATAAAACGTGGGCAAATCACTGTAATTTGGGGAGATTCAGAGTGGCTTCCAAGATTAGTGGATTAGTGGGAAATGCTGCCTGGAGGACTCGATCCCAAAGGATCTGGAGCTTTTGGCATCAGCCTCCTCTGCAGGCTGGTGAATATTTTGGACTCTGATTGTAACGAGTATCAGCAAGTGTATCAAATTTCATGAAAGCAAATTATTGGTTGACAGTGGAATAACATGGTGCTTTACTCAAGCAGGCATAAAACATGAGGATGGAAACCTCACATAATCTCCAGCTATTGTCATTCAATGTTTATCATCCAACACAGCAGAACACAATTCTTATCTTTGATGGATGTGGCACACAATAGCTGTTTTCTTGAGCGCATCATAAATATTAATAGTATTCCCAGAGCTTCTTAAAATTTGTCATGTCACACTGCTTTCATGGAAACATTCAAAATGCCATTATTTTTGTCCCACCAATAGCAAATTTTCCTTTAGTTTCTTTCTTTTTCACTCTGGAAATTAAACGGTAGAGGATGTTTAACTGAGCACAGGGAAAAAAGGGATAATGGTTCACATAGAGCCATTCCAAAACCTACTTCAGATGCCCAGAATTAGACTGAAAGAGGAAAAAAATGTGATATCCTTTGGAAACCACAGTCCGGTTAAAAACGAAACACTTGATGAAATCGAAGAGATTTGTCTGGAATTTCATTTTTGGAAGAGCACTGAGGAAGAATGCTGACATCACCAAAACATTCCTACTCTTCCACGTTCAGAATGGGACATTTTATCTTTAGGGGAAAAAAAAAAAAAAAAAAAAAAAAAGCACTTTTTTCCTCTCCAAATAGAATATTTGTACATTATTGTGTACATCTGCACCCAGAGCAGCGTGGGCAGCAGGTCAGGGGAGATAATCCTGCCTCTCTGCTCCGGTGAGATCCCACAGGGAGAGCTGCACCCGGCCCTGGGGCCAGCAGCACCAGGAGAGCCCAGAGCTGCCCCAGGGCTGGGGGAGCTGGGAATGCTCCCCTGGAGAGGAGAAACTGCAGGGAGAGCTCAGAGCCCTTCCAGGGCCTGNCATGATTTAATCAAATTGACTCGAACACCCCAGCTGTACAAAGAAGTTTTTTCTGCTGTTAAACAGCTCTGGTGACTAAAATGGCTTTCCAGGCTGTCTGATGACAGTGCAGGCTGAAATCCCCTGGCCACGAGGACACTCCTCACATCTGCTCCCCACACATTTCCACCCCAGCCTGTTTCAGAGCCAAAGCCTTCCCCTGATCAAACGTAATAAAACCTCCAGTGCTCCGTGTTTTGGTTGATGTGTTCCAAGAAATCTTTTAAAATTTCATCTTTCTCCATAAAATTCACCCTGTGGTTTTTGGAGCAGCCTGACAAAACAAAACCATTTAATTCTCTACGACAATTAATCTGGAGATGGTAATAATTGCACAAGATCCTATCTCTGCTACAAGAGACATAAAACACTCGCTATGGGCATGGGAAATAAAGTAACACAAAAGAAGAATCTCTTTTTTCCTATTCTGTGCTCTCTCCACAGTAGTTAATTTGCTCTGAGTGTAAAATCAACCCTTCCAGTGTGGGTTTTAGGAAAGCTCAAGGCTTCAATCCTGCTGCCATTAATCAGAGTTAAAATTCACACTGAAATCTGTGATTTGGGAGCCACAGATTCCACTTTGATTTAAGAACAGTGTTGATATTGTCTAATGTTTCTGCAATGAAGATCTACTCTAGATTGAATTTACATTTAAATATTTTTTTCTATGAAATGTTGAATGTTGGGAAGGACAAAATCCCACTCTGGGCAGGTTCTTTTGCATGCAAAGTACAACAGAAAGGCACTGTTAAAAAGGAACTGCAAAGCCAAAGGTCAAAGTGATTTCAAGTAAGAAATATGCATTAAGTGCAATGGATAAACACATAGGGGACAATTTTGCACATAAATGCATTTAACCAGCTTCTGAGAGATTTGTAAATCATCTGGGTTTGCTGGAAATGATTGATCCTATCCTGGTTTTTTTTAATACTTCAGAATCAAGCGGGTTTGGTTTTTATACCCAACCCCAGAGCAAGCAAAGAAAAAGCTGGTAAAGCCTGACATTTTCCCTTTTAGTTTAAGGTGCAGGTAAGCTGCTGTCTACGTCTGGGGCAGCTTCCACCTTGGACTGAGCGTGCTCCTTTAATTGGTGTCTGAATATAAAATCCCATTAGCAAACCATGATTTCTGTAGGAAAAATAAACCCTTTAAAGTTTGTTTTTTTTTTTCTCAAACAAATCAGCCAAGTGTTGCACTCAGCGATCCTGTTTGAGCCTTGAGTTATAGAAATGGGCACCTTTAGGGACAGTTTTTCTGGGTGTTCTTGTCTGGCAGCAACCAGAAATGCAATTATTCCATGTAAGGGAAACTTCACCAGAGCAAGCACAGCATCTCTGTGACTCACAACGTCAGGAAATCATCACTCCACCAAGAGCTCCCCTTCTGGGGGGAGGAAACAAAATCCCTCCAGACACACTTCAAATACTTGCAGGAAACAGAGAAACGTTTGAGGCTGAGGGGCGCAGAGTCCTGGGGAAATACTGGTTGTTGCTTTTGGAAAAAGCTTTGGAATGAGGACAGTCTGGGACTCACAATTCCATTCCTGCACGAGGGAGGGTTTGCAGCATGGGCATGAGAGAGAGCAGGGCTGCCAGCCACGGACCAAGCCATCATTTTCCCAGATAAGAAGACAATGCCAGGTATTTTTCTATTATTAAATCTATTGTTCCTCAAGCCTTCAGCCTCAGCTGGAGCCTTCTTATAAAAACCAGTTAAAACACACCTCTTCAATGTCTTATTCTTTAACTAAGTTCCTGGTTGCCTGGAAACTCTCTAAAGACCTGGATTTTAGTTTTTTCCCTTTTTCTTTATATTTTTGCCAACTGTTAGTCAGATAACAGATTAATTAACTCACGGTTGTTTGTGACAGAAACCTGGATGACAGACTCAAGGCTGGGGAAGTGTTTGTTTCTTGCATCCCAGGGGTGTCAGACTCCACTGACACGACCTTGCTACCAACAACTCTCCACACTATGGAAATTGCAGCTTATGTCTGCTTAGATCAAGAGCAATATCTGAGAACTGCAGGATTATATCATCACTGGACAGAACAGATTTATCTGTGCTAGCAGTTTCTGTAATTAGCAGGATGCCCACTTCCACTTTGCAAGATTATGGTATCACATTTTTATATTCAGACGAATCAAGCTGTCTAGTTTTGAACCAACTTTAGAATGTTCTAAAACACACCTTCTGCTGCATCAGACATCGACCAGACTCACAACCCCCCTCCTGTTTCAATGCCATAAACCTTGTTTTAAAATAATCACCTGCTGTGTTTGGAGTCAGCAGTGGTAAGAGCAGAAGACAGGAGAAGACGAGCAGGTTTTTCCCCTGACATTCAGCAGCACAACAAACAGAGGAACCAAAAAGAGCTCTGGCTGTGCTTTCCTCACCTTGATCTGTTATTCACAGAACAACAACATTCCTGTTATTCACCTTGTCCTGTTACTCCTCACCAGATCTGTTACTCTGCTGTGTCTGATGGGGATGGGTCACCTCTATTTTGGGGGGCACGAGTCCCTGGTGTTAACCCGGGCACCAGAGGTTGGAAGAATCAATCAGCAGAGATGTTTATCACCCACGAGAAGAGGAGAGAAGCTCCCAGGAGCAAAGGGGCTGATGTTTGCACCTGACAGTGAACAGCTCCTCAGAGGGACAGGAGGATGGTGCAGCCAGGAACCTGCCTGGATCTCCAGACTTCCCTCCTCAGCACCTTGCAGAGCCAGTCCTACAGCTAAAATCTCTCAGCAACTTTTTATCTCAAGAGGTTATAGCAAAAAAAACCTACATAAGACTAAATATTCCTTCTGCTCTCCTCCAGAGAAACCTCCAGGAGCCAAATATTCCAGCTTCCAAGTAATCCTCCCATCCTTGCCTTTTTTTACCTGAATTAATTCAGCCTAAACAAGAGTTTAGGTGACAAAACAGCATTTACAGTCTTCAAAGCCACTCATCCCTGCTGTCGCTTGTTCTTAAAGGTATAAATTCAACCTCTTTTCTAACCAAAATGGTTTTCAGAGATAATAAGCAAGAGCGCTGTAAGATTAAGTGTTTTTAAAAGTACCTTTAAGAGTATAAAAAGGGACTTAGAAGTCATTCAGAAATAGGTAAAACTCAATAAGAGTGACTTCATTTCCATTCCATTTTCTATTCTCATCAAGCTTAGTTCATTCAGGTCTGATTAATTAATGTCTGCAAAGAGTTCTGAAAATATAAACCACTACATAAATACTAAATAATAATAGAGTACTTAAGGAAAAGCTAATTTGTTAATTTGCACGGAGTTTTAGGAATTAGCATTTATTTATTTCCCCTGTGCAAGCAGGCCCATCCAATCCCTTTTAGCTTCTTTAGCAGAAAATACTTTGGCAGCTACAGGATGATGGATCTTTCTGTATTTTCTGTGTTCCAGGTCACAGAAAATTGCTGAGACTGGATGTTGCAGTTAATGGGAGCTCAAGGAGCTGGGCAGAACAGTGAGAGGTGGTGCAGAAAGCAGGTTCTCCTTCAATAAGAAATTTTATTTTAGTTTTCTCATTATTGCAAAAGTTTTATTTATTTACAGAAGCGGAATTCACTGAATGTGGCCATAAGTACAACTGAGATTTATTACAGGAGGCTCATGCCAATTGGAACGGATCATTTGGGAATTAAAGTTCATTTTTGCTTTGCAGGACTTCCCAGCTAATTTCTCCACTATTTCTTTCCTACTGGCAAGAAATTTCCCTTCTTCGTGCCACCGTGTGCATGTTTCTGCACAGGTACACACCTCAAACCTGCTGGGCACCTCCACCTTCAGGAAGTATTTTATCCTTTCTGAGCAACTCCAACCAGAGCTTTTGTTAAACACTGATACTTTGCAGCTCCCTGGACTGTTTGGCTCTTTTGGGGAGAAGCAGGGCAGCAAACAAACAGTCCAGTGGTTTGGTTTAGCAATGAAGTTCCCTAATTGGTTTCATTGCAAATGTCCCCACTGATGACAACATTTACCCCCAGGGCACAGGCATGGCAGTCCCACCCATCCAGCAGAGGACAAAGGCTCCAGAGGAGCTATTTCCATGCACCAGGCCAATAACCCACAAACGGGAAAGGAGTTTCACAAAAGACACAAATGGTTTCCCAGGAGCCATTACAGCACATCAGGTAAATAAAATATTATTGAAATGGTTTGGTTGGGTTTTTTTTGCATTTAAATCACTAGCAGCAGGTGCAGAGGAAGCAGCTTATAATAAAAAAGGCTGCCATTCCATGGAATACTAACGAGGATCAACGGAAACATCCAGGAAAAGGGAGCAGCAGCAGGTTCTTACCATGACAAGGGGAACAATTCCCACAAAAACATTCAGGAAAAGGGAGCAGGAGCAGGAGCAGGTTCTTACCATGACCAGGGGAACCATTCCCACAGAAACATTCAGGAAAAGGGAGCAGGGGCAGGTTCTTACCATGGAAAAGGGAACAATCCCCACAAAAACATCCAGGAAAAGGGAGCAGGGGCAGGTTCTTACCACGGAAAGGGGAACAATTCCCACAAAAACATTCAGCAGATGGGGCAGGTTCTTACCATGGAAAGGGGAACAATTCCCACAAAAACATCCAGGAAAAGGGAGCAGGAGCAGGTTCTTACCATGGAAAGGGGAACAATCCCAACAAAAACATCCAGGAAAAGGGAGCAGGGCAGGTTCTTACCATGGCAAGAGGAACAATCCCCACAAACATGGTGCGGCTGACGAAGATCTCGGACACCACGAGCTCGCTGACGGAGTCATCCCGAGGATATTCCACCTGCCAGGTGATCTGCTGGGCCCCTGCCGGGCTGCTGGCGTTGTCAATCTCAAAATCCATCTGCAGGATCTCGTAGGAGGTCATGTTTGCTCTGGAGAACAAGGCAGAATTCCCCACAGCATCACTGGGATGTCGGTAACAAAATGGATTTTCTTTTCTCTTTCCTACTCAGCAGGAGATTTGCCATTAAATTCAATGTGCAGAATTGAGACACTGACAGAAACCTAAATAAAACTGCACATGGGCAGAATGTTCTGCAAGTGCAGAACTTTCTAAGTAAGGTGGAACTGTATCTTTTCCTGAAATGGAGGCATTTTTCCCATTAAACTCAGGCATTCATTCTCCATAATCACAATGAACTTGCAGAATAAGCCACGAACCCTTGGAAAAGCATTGCACAGATGTTGCTGAATTATTTAATATACCGTTATTATAATTTTGATGCTGCAAAGCAACAGAGTGCTTGGCCATTCCTCATGTTCTACCAGAAATGAACTCTTGTGGAGGGAAGAGAAGTCTTTCAAACCCAAACTGGTCTTTATCTCAGTGAAAAAATGGATTTGCAGAAATTATACATGACAATAAGTGAGGGGTAGATTATCCCTATTTTCAATTCACGACAACATTCTCCTCGTCAGTGGTGCAGACTTGTAATTATATGGCAATCATATATTTCTCATCTGGAAATAAAGGTTTAAAAGTAAAGAAATGGATGCAAATGCACAGCATTCAAAACTGAATTTAAGAATTACTTCTGCTTCCTTTCTCAACAACAACTCTTCTCACTTTCCTCAGGTCCAAAGTTATGTAAATATTAATAATTAATCCTCAGGTCCAAAGTTATGTAAATATTAATAATTAATCCTCAGGTTAGAAAAACAGATCTTGTTTTTGTGTTACAGAGAAGCAAACAGACACCCAGATTTAACCAACTGCTCTTGGCTCATCCACAGCAGGGATCTGCTTGGCAAACAGACCTTGGCTCATCCAACCTTCCCCAAAACTGATGTTGTTTTATGAATCATACAAAGTTTACACAGGAATATTTAGGGAGAACACAAGTTCCTGCCCCAGACTCCCAGGCAGACCTGATGGAGGTCACCAGCACGGAGAGGGGATGGAAAGGCTCTGCCTGCAGAGCCAGCTGCTTCTTCTGTTGGAGAAACACCTGATTTTATCAATACTGCTGAAGTTTTGGGGTAAAATGTGACTTTTCTGTACGTCAGGCCAACAGTACGTTCATTATCCGTGTCCTTCCCCAGAGCAGCCATTCCAAGAGCTGTGCTCACAGGAAGTTTTACTGCTGCTGCTGCAGACAACAGAGACTTAAAACATCCTTTTCCTCTTCCCAAATGCACGGAGGCAAAATCTGGGTTTGCCATATGTTTTTGAAGGAGAATTGTAAAGGGGAAAAAAATCTGAGCAGGAATTATTGATTTTTGTGTTTTCTTTCTGACAACAAACAACCTAAACATATGCTTCAATGCCTGGAGGATAAATATTTTTCACGCTGAGAGAAGATAATATCCACCTCCAGGCAAAACTAGAAGCTATTAAGGCAGCTTTTGTGTGGCCAACCAGACAACCAGCAAAAACCTTTTAAGATAAATTTTATTACATAATAATAGGGATGTAATTAAACAATTTCCGTTAAAAACATAAATTCAGCTTCATAGTTTTTTGTGTATCACCTCCAGCAGTTTGTTTCATCTAAATTGCATAAAATAAATTTGCTCACAACACAGAACTAAAATTTAGGTATGAGCTTTATGGATTTAGGTACTGAGCCTGTCAAGGAATGTTTAGGTCTGCAATTTCACTTCAGTCTGTTCAGGCCAACAGTTGCCTGAACGCACAGAAACACCCAGCAGTGGTTTCAGATTGAGAACAAAACCACCAGGAGAAGGTTTGGGTACAGAGGCACCAATTAAGTAACAGCTCAGGTTAGTCTGCAGTGACAAATCCATTCCACGGGTCCCAGTGACTGGCACTTCTTTGAGTTCAGCCCACCACGCCTTCAATTATTCCTTTCCTGGTTTTATTTCTGCACATCCAGAAAGAAACCACAATAGTGGGTTCATTTCTTACACCTGAACCTTCCCCAGAAGCAGCTGCATTAACAGGTGAACTAAAACAAAGCTGTCCCTCCCAGGGACAGAGAGAATCCTCGTCACCACTTGGGAAAACAGCACCAAATGTTTGTCAGAGGATTTCTGCTTTGTCCCAGTGGCCAGTGACGTGGCATGACACATCAATGTTGATTAAAGGAGGCTCCACTTCCCTCTTGGGCTTCTGCTGGCAGGGATGGCCTTGAACCATCTCTCACCTCCAGAGCCTCCCCTGAGTGCACAGCTTTGGCAAAGCAGGATTCAGCTTTCTGCACTCTCGTTCCCCAGCAGGTGAATGAATTTTTCTCTGAAATTATGGTCGTCTCTTGTCCTCTTCAGGGATTCAGCCTTGGAGCAAGGCCAGGTGGTATCTGGGACACCTGGATGAATTCACCCTCTTTGTTCTAAGCCTCTCCCCAGGTTACAACTGTAACAAACTCATGATAAAACCTGAAAAGTGAATTTCTCTCATGTTCAGACTAGTGCTCACCTACTGGCTGCTGCATCTCTTATGCTACAGAGGTTTGCTGGTAGAAAGACTGGAATTACATTCATAATTCTTGCAATTTATTAACCATCCTCTGTAATGCAGCGTGTGAGACCACTGCCTTTTCCTCCTGAAATTGATGGGGGTTGCTAAAGTAAAACCAGAGATAAATTAAACCATAATCAAGACCTCAAATGTCAGCATTTACTTATGCCAGCTCCATTAGCTGATAAATTCCCATCCCAACGCCTGCATTGAAATTCCTCTCCTGGCTGTGCAGCACATCAGTGCAACCCTTCTGAAAAGCAGGTGTCCCACCTTCAGCTCTGGGTCTGATTTGTCACTGGGGGTCAGAACCTGGGGCTTGGTTCTGTCCCTCTGGTGAAGACAAAATGCCACCAAGTGGGAAAACCCACCAGCAGAGAAGACTGTGACTCATGCTGTCCCCAGCCATTAAATCCCCTTAAACCAAACTTTATCCTGTCAAGACTTTTTCACCTTCTCCTGGAGACTTATTTCATTTTGCTCTTAAATAAGTTTGCACTCTTGGGGAGAGTCTGATGGGATCCAAGGACTATAAATCACTTCTCTCCTCCACATCTTTCCTCTCTTTTTAGTTAAATGTTTCTATTGTCCAGTGAAGTTTTTTTCCCGGTTTAGGGTTTTGCCAAACTCTAGTTTAGAGAAGCAATAAAAAATAAAAAGTCAAAATTACTTTTATAAAAAAAGATTATTTCCTGCAAGCACAAGGAAAAGACCTTATAATTTTAGGCAGCTGGCATGCTTGCTAATAAGTCCATTTCTATGGAAATGAGTTCATAACTATTAATTTTGCCTGCTCCTGATCTATTCTTGATGAGCCTTTCAAATTTAGAAAAGCGCTTCATGATTCTCTCAATTTGGTAATTACTAACTCCCTTTGATGAATCCAGCCCAGTGTTTCAGACATGAGACATTCATTACACATTTTTCTCTCTGGTGAGAGGGGAAAAAAAAATAAAAAAGAAACAAAAACCCCCATGGGTCTTTTTGGATTTATTTCTTCTCCTGCAAACTCCTGCAAGTAGATCCTCTCCTTCAAATGGTGATTTATAATCCCATTTGTGTACCTTCACAATCCTCTGCTGGGGGCTGGAAGAAAGCCCAAATCCTTGAGATTCCTGCACAATCTCCCATTTTCTGGGCTCATATCTGTCCAGGGCATTTACAGTGCACACGGGAGCTCCCCAGTCTGGAGTGGGGTTTGGGCACAGACTGGAAAATCCATCCCAAAGGAAGCCAACTTTGGCTCCAACCAGCTCCAGAACAAAGGAGTTATCAGAAGTTCCCAACACACACACCCCCACGTGGGCAGGAGTAAGGGCTTACAGGGAGCTGCAGTTTATTTCTACAAAATAAGAGGTCACTGTGAGGGTCTGGCACAGATTTTAACCAGCACCACGAAATCACCTGACACTGAAATAACAACAAACTGAATTTGTCCGAGCCCAGCACGGAATTACTGAATTAATGGAGCGATGCTCAGTGACTGACTTCATGGCAGCAGCACAACTGATTCATATTTACCCTAAATAAACATAAATTATTCACTGTTAGGAGAGGTTTGCATTGCTAACCAAGCTGAAGGGCCTGCCCTTGTGTTTGGGGGAGAATGAGAGATGCAGGGTGGCATTTCAGGGCACTCTGAGGCTCTGCTGGCCCCCACTCAGGGTCAGCAACAATGGAGTTGATAAAAGTCACACCCTCCTCTTACTGCACTTGGCTCTTACAGGAAATCACGAGTTCCATTCACTCATAAAATAATGTTTTCAGCAAATGGCAATTTGTTTATGAGGCTCACAGCAGTGTAAACAATACCCTCAAAAACGGGGCAGGCATGAGGTATTGGAAAATAATAAATGTGAGGTATCGTGTTGCCTGAGAGTCTTTTCCAGGCCGATAATGGCCAATTCTTACTCTGACAAATTGTTACCGAATTCAATAAGAATTCAGTGACCTTACATTACCAAGGTACATTAGTTTATAAAATACTTCAGTAAAAGAGGTCTCACTCCTTTGATCTCAAGAGGATTAATCTTGTAAGTGTGGTTTACTGAAGAGCAAACACTTACAAGAGGAGGCTTTTCAAAAACTGATTGGAAATGCTCGAGACCCTAATTTCCTGCTGCAGTCAAACGAAGCAGCAGATGGCCAGGACCTCTCAGGGAAAAGATCCAGACTGAAGGTCCTGACCTTCTCCCCCTGAGGAAATTAAGATCCTAGCAGGCTGGGATGAAGGAAATGAAAGCAAACACCTTCCAGGGGCGGCGTGCAGTTCCTGAGTTGTGAAGGTTTGCATATTGCCAGCCCGGGGGGCACCTCCCAGCAGGAGCTGCAGCACCTCCCAGCCACCTCCCAGCCTGGGGGTCTCCCCACATCTCCAGCATCCCTCCAGCACCTCCCAGGTGGAGCACCCGGCCTCACACACCAGCTCTGACTCGACAGAGGGTGTCAAACCCCAAACTCTCTTCTCCCAGCATGAACAATTCTGATGAGGCTGTAAGGGCACAGAGCTGCTCTCTGACACGGAACGTGCTGTGTTGGCCGTGTTTTCCCAAACATCTTTTGGTGCCTGATCTCGGTTTTCTTCCACTGCCACGAAAATTCGTGCTCTTGACAGATGTACAGGCAAAGGAAATGGCTAGAGAGGATAAAGCCAAGCTGCTAAATCCATTAAGGATGTATGGATTGACACAGCACGGTTTAATAATCCAGTAAAAGCCATAAAAACAACAAGAAAATATTTTTGTTCAAAACGCACCACCAAGACCAGGTATTATGATGTTATTTTGCTTAGCCAACATTTTCCCTCAACTGAAAACAATAAATCTAGATAATGAGCAAACCTTTTAAGCTCTTCAGCTTCTCCACTGCCAATTCACAACTGTGCTGCTCACTAACAATGTGCAATAACTTCCACTTTATTTGATTTTATCAACATCATCATGACAACCCTGGAGACAACTGAGACAATTGCTTCAATTATTTTTATTTGCTTGCACCCTTGTGACAGTGCACAGAAATGCTTCTGGTAAAAGAGTCCTTAGATACTCTTTAAGCCAACCTTTAAGAAAACAACTTCCAGGACTGAACTCGGGGTGGGGGGAATTGGTGAGCTCCATCAGTGACACTGCTGGGCACTGGGAGCCCATTTGGACCTTTGTCATTACCCTCCCCTTCTGGAACAGCAAGCAGTCTTCTGGGGCTTAAAAAAGCATTCTGATTGCACTGGAATATTTTTCTGGCTACTGTTTAAAACTTCTTTATTGCTGTGTTGTGTATTTCTTAAAATAAAGATTCTGTGTCAGGAGGAAGCGTCTTGTTGGGAAACACAACAAAAACATCCAGTGAGAAACTGGGGCCAGGGTTTAGCTGATGTTGGATGCAAATATAGAGAGAGCTATTGTTGTGTAAAAAATAAGAATGATTTTATGATGAAAGACTTATGCTGAAACCCATCCAGTTAATAAATATCAACAGCCCAAATGGCGCTTAGAATTTTTCTTTAACTATTGTGAAATTCTTACATTTTTACATGCCATAATCACATGGTCTATTTTCAACATTGCTGTGAAAGGAGCTGAAGCATATTGTAAGGCAGGGATGAATTTTTAAGTAACTAAAGACTGAAAATTAAAGATAATAAATTCAGTGGCCTAAGAAGCTCTTTGCAGGGACTCACATAAAAGATCTCTGCAGACTCTCCAAAGGTCTCTGAAAGAACCAGAGTGCAGCTCAGGGAGCCTGGATGACCCAAGGCACGGGGAACTTCAGCCAAGCTGAGAACATTTCACCCCAGGGAAAACACAGGGGAGGGACAGGGGCATCCAGAGGCTCCATGAGACGGGGAATATTCCCTGGAAATCCCTGGTGACACTGGGCTGTCCACACTGCCACCACACACCTGAGTTTCCTGGCTGCCTTAACCCAGCTCCTCTGCTGTCCCCAGAGCAGGCACCAGCTCAGCACAGCTGGAGATGCTCCATTCCCTTTGCTCTTCCCCAGTAAACTATGGAATGGGAGCCAGGCCACAGTTTGATTTATCTGTGCCTCTTCCAGAGTTCCTGTGAGCCTCAGGAGGAGTGATCCTACACAGCAGCTCCTGAACAATCACCTGAGGCTCTTGTTTTATATTTACCAACACTCACGGAGCTCCCTCACCTTCCCAGGCAGAGAGGAGACCTGGGGAAGTGAGCTGGAGACACCCTGGCCACATCTCCAGCAAGACTCCTTGGCATTTTAAACACTTTTCTATTTTAATGTGATATTAGCGTGAGGTGATCAGATTTTCTGTACGCACCAATCCCATGAGAAAGGAAAAACCCTACTAGAACGAGGAGGAAGCTCCTTGCAATCCCGTTGCTGTTGTGATTTCACAATTACAATTGAGGCTGACAGCTGAATCTCCTCGGGGAGGACAAACCAACCAGAGGGGCTCTAGAGATGCAAATTCCCCAGGCGCTGGATTTCTGAATGAAAGCAAAAGGGAGCCAAGCTGTGACACCAACACACCTGGAGTGCTGCAGGACACCCAGAACACACAGAAGGGGCTCTGCTCCTGAGCATTCAGCGAGTCTCATTCAACACTGCTGAACTCACCCCTTTGCTCAATGGGCAGGCTGTGCAAGTGACTGAATAACACAATGCCAAACAGCAAAGACAACGGGAAATGAAAAAACAGTCCATATTTTTTCTTTCTACAGCTTGTCAAGGCTGCACAGAACTCACAGCTCTGCTGCAGAAGCTGCTGTGATGCCATCTGCAATAAATAATTAAAGGAAAAAAATCAAAATAAGGGCACGGTAAAAATTATTTCGTTCCTCCTACATTTTCTTCAGCTCCAAACAAGTTTGAGCGCCTAATGAACTAGAGCTGGCTTTCTTTGAATCCAATGTGCTCTTAGATGGAGAGGGAATGTGCAGGGCGTCCTGTGGCCAATTCACACTCGCGCTAAGAAATAAATGCCCATGGCAACACCCTCAAAGCAGCGAGGGCAGGGAGCAGGGCAGCCCATTAACATCGACACCAACGGGACCTCCTCCCTCCCCGCTTCCCTGACAGACACGTGGTGTGCACAAAATCGCTCTGTTTTAAAGGCTGGTAATCATCTTTTACAAAAGAGTGAAGCGCTTCCTCTCGCTGTTGGTGCCCACTGAACAGACAGTAAAAACATGAAAGTGAAACTGGCACAGAAACATCGTTTTCCCATGTTTTAATTAATAAACAAGATTAATTTATCCAGCTGAGCAAACAGAGGGTGGCTCTGGGTCTGCATTCAGTGTGTGAACAGAAAGAGCCATCTGCAGTCTCTGCCTCACACCTCCACCCTTTGCTAGCTGAGCTTAAAGTCCTGATCTTCACACCAGAACTCAAAGAGTTCCAACGCCAGTCACCCCATTAAAAGACTATTTTTGTCCTAAAAATGAACCCGAATTTTCCTAGACACGCAAAGATAACTCCAAACAGCGAAACGCAGAGGGGTGGCTTTAATATTTCTCCTTTTCAAAATCATTCCACAATTATTTTTTAACGGCACGAGAGTAAGGTCAGCACTGCAGTGACCCCGCAACATCTCCAGGTCACCTTTCCAAAGGGCAGTCACGACCTTGGCACACTCACAGACAGTGGTTTCCCAACACAGTGACAGCTCCAGGGGAGCTGCTGGGACATTGCTCCAAGCCAAGGTCATACCCTGAGCAAATGTGTGCAGGCACGAGGGAGGAATAAGTGAGGTTCATTCATTCAGCCTCTGCAAGTGAATAATTACAAAGGGAAGGGGGAGAAGTGCTGCTCCAGCCAGCCCGTCCCACCCATTGTTTATATGGGAAAAGCCAAAACGTGACCCCAAAACTTCATTTAAAGGCATTTCCTCAGCAATGAAGCCTTTAAGAACCTGAGATGGAGTAGGCTGAGCCAAGCAGACACCTGAACTTTGGGAAGAACCATGCCAAGGACATCACACCGAGGACATCCCACTGAGGACATCCCAGCAAAGACATGACACTGAGGACATCCCATTGAGGACATCACACCAAGGACATTCCACCAAGGACATCACACCGAGGACATCACACCAAAGGACATCCCAGCAAAGACATCCCACTGAGGACATCACACCAAGGACATTCCACCAAGGACATCCCACTGAGGATGTTCCACCAAGGACATCCTACCAAGGACATCACACTGAGGACATCCCACTGAGGACATCACACCAAGGACATTCCACCAAGGACATTCCACCAAGGACATCACACTGAGGATGTTCCACCAAGGACCTCCTACCAAGGACATCACACCGAGGACATCCCACTGATGACATCCCGCTGACGACATCCCACTGATGACATTTCCATCCCACCTCTCCTCAGAGAGCCTCAGCAATGACCCAAAATGGCAAAATGACCCAAACTCCACAGTGACCAGGTCCTGCTGCAGTGGATGTGGTGTTACACCGACTCCCTTATTACCCCCCGGAACAGTCACACAACTTGGGCACGGTTTTGCCTTTTCATTTTCCTTGCTGCTCTGAAAAATTTCACCCAAGCAAAAAATACCAGCTGTCACAAAGAACAAAGAGGCACATAAAAGGATTTCTAGAAAAAGCAGGCAGGCTCCTGTAAGCGCTGCAAATCATGCTAAACTACATCAAATATCCCCAACATCATGGGTTAATGCAAGGCAGAATGTACAAAACCATTCTCCTTCTATTCCTCTCTTTTCTGAATCTCTTCAGGATTCCGTAATCTCTTCCCTTCTGCCGCCCCCCTCCCAACTCGTTTCCTCCCCACACAAGAATATGCTCAGCCCTGGAAAATTGTTTAGCTGAAATCCTTAGATTTTGCCGAGGCCTGGCATTCTTTGGACAGCTGTATTTACACCCGTGGCTGCTGGGTAGTCATGCTGGAAGCAATTTGCTTTCATGCTTTTTCAATATCGCCTTTCAAAAACTTTGAGATCCCTCATCTCTATCGATTTAGATGTAGAAAAGCGCTGGGGGAAAAAAAAAAAATAAAAAAAAATGAAAAGAGAGTTCATCCATATGCTGAGCTCCTTTAGTCTAATTCAAATGCAGCGACTTCAGCTCCCCACCACCTAATGAATGCCACCACAGCCACGTGCCCAGCCCGTCAGGGGAGATGCTCAAAGCCTTGAAAATCATCAGCACAACACTCAAAGCCAGCAGCCTCCAACACTGCTGGGTCCAGGGAAGGTTCAGCAGCCAGCAGCATCTCCCATGGAGTGGGACAGGTCACCTTTGAGCACCTCTGTGGAGTTTAAACAACACTTTCAAGCGTGTCCTTTCCATTTTTCTAAGAGGAAAATCTGTGGGAACACAGAAGGGGAAACACTGCTGGACTGGTTTTTTTTTAAAAAAAAAAAGAGGAAAAAAAAGGAATGGAAAGAAAAACATAAGAGTGTAGCTAAATGTATACTGATTGCAGTAATTGCATCCATTCCTCTGCTGGAAAGTCTTGTATTGTATTTCTAATATGTGCTGATAAGTGCATTCACAACATGATTAAGTGCCTCCAGACAAGAATGGCTATTATGTTTAACAGACTGATTAGCAAGTGACAGAGCTGCAAACTGTACTCCCGCTAAATTGGCTGCTTTTAAATTACAGCAACTTTTTTATGGCTCCATTTTTAAAATGCAATGGCTTGTTACACATATGCAACGTAAATTCCTATCTGACAGTGAGGAATAGAGGATACTGAGCTTTTAACTTCTAATCTTCAGCTCTCAATTAAGGCATTGCTCATTTTCTTTTTAATTACACCAAAATCTGCACTGTACATGCCTCTCATCAGGCATTCCAATACTGGTCTCTCAAAACCTACCCTTAAACACAGGGACGGTGATTTCAGTCCATCTCTTTCAGAAGTTCTGCCTTATTTTTGCTGGTTCTGTAAGCAGACCACTAAGACAAGATTTAGTGTATTCTGCCCAGGATTTGATGAATTCCCCCTTCTCACAGCCACAGCACCTTTCCCATGGATTCTCAGAGAAGCCCCAGTGCCCTGAGAGCGAGGCAAAGGGAAGAAGGGCAGGGTCTGTCCCTGCTCAGCTCCTGGAAATAAATCACAAATCTCAAATCCTCCTCAGTTGTGACTGGTCACGACACAAGGCTCATCCCTGCTACAGCCAGGACTGCTCCTGCTTCAAGTGAAGTCAGCTCCTCATTAATTCCCTGCATTTTATCCCAGCAAAGGGTAGGGTTTGGGCACCCAGCTCCTTGCAGGGCTCCTGAAAATCCTGCCATGCAATGCACGGCGCTGGCTGTTTTGATTTGCTCTCATTTTTATCTCTGTAATGTATAAGAGAGCACCAGCCTTGCTTTGGGGCCCTGTGTATTTCACACAAACACAGCTATAGAGACAGCCATGACCCCAGAGAGTCTGCAGTCCACAAGACAGAGAGAGAAAAGAGATATAACAGTGTGCACCAATTTAAATTCATACAGAAGGCACAAACCCTTTAAGTACAAATTTATCTAGAGACTTTCAAGCTCAATGACATCATGTACTTCAAACCAACTTATTTATAACATAAAGCTTAGGGTAACTTGTGAGGAGATAGAATAAATCAATTTGCTCTATCACAGAACTTCATCAGATACAATACAGATGGCTCTGCTACCATGGTTAAAAATAACCTACACATTTTTAAATCAGCTCAAGGCATTTATCAAACCAGGAAGCTGGTGGAGGAGGATGTTGTCTGGCTTGTGCACAGTAATGGGAATATCCACCCAGCAGTTTGGGGCTTTTATTAATCTTATCTCACGTGTTTATAGTTTTATTCTGAACTGGGAGAATTCCGTTTCCAAAATCATTTATCTTTGCTAAATACCAGGACAGAGCGACTTGAAGTTGTCTACTGAATGTAGATTAAGAGGGGAGAAAATAATCCAGAGGGCAGCCTGATTGTAGATTGGGATAGAAAACACTTGAGCAACAAACCCACTCTAAAGCAAACCTGGCTGAGCACCCAGCACTTCCTGCTGGATAAAAAAATGGTGCTGGGAATTACCAGAGGTAATCCCTAGAGTAAATAAATTGTCAGGGAGATTGCACCACAGAAGTGGCAGTGCAGGTCTGGCATCCTCCTGCACGCTCCTCAACCAGCCAGCTTGGATTCCCAGATAATCAGAGTGCAGAAAACCCCACAGCCCCGCAAATAATGCTGCTGGAAGAACGAAATTCATTTGTTTCTCAGCTTTCATCGCTCCTGTTCTCACTTTCCACCCACAGAGGGAAAATCAGGTGTTGATGTTTGCCCAGGATTTATTTCCTGAAGGGTTTACTGCAGGGTTTCCCCAGGAGCTCAGTTCAGCTCTTCCCACTGGAAGGGAGGCACGATGTGAGAGAGGGACAGAAAGCCACCAGGAGCAAAGGGCTCAGGAGGCAAATGCCCAAAGAGACAGGATCATCCTCTGTGCTGGGAGGAAATTCCAGAACCTGTGCAACCCCTGCAAAACGAGGAGGGAGAGCTCATGCTGTGACCACTTTTTTACTCTTTTTTAAACCAGGTATAATAAGCTCCTGGGTCAGCCAGAGCTTTGACATCTGCTGCCTAAGATTTTTCTTCATAATGAGCTCCCTAAAGAAGACCAAAAGCCTTCGTAGCTCAAATAAAGGCAGATTTCATCACAATAAACCTCAAATATGTAACATTAAACAGGGAAAACTTCAAGCAACTGGGAGAAAGTGAGAAAATCCCTCAGAGCAACCTGGTCTGGTGGAAGGTGTCCCTGCCCCAGCTGGGGTTTGGAACTGGAGGATTTTTAGGGTCCCTTCCAACACAGGCTATTCTGTCATTCTATGATTTATTTTTGTCAACTTTAGCATGTTACTTTCCCGTCTTCATAATTAGTGAAATTATCGTGGAGAACAGGCCCATGTCTTCCTTCCCCTCCATTTCATTATTACTTCATTCCATAATTTACCGAGCATCCAGAGCCCAACTGGAGATCTGCTCCCAGAAATGAAAGGATCACAAATCCGCTTCCCGAAATGAAAGAATCACGATGGGAAAAAGCTGCAAGAAGATCAATCATACAAATAATCACCTAGCAGGCCACAGAGCTGCTTGGGAGATCTGCAAGCAGCCAAGAGATGACAATACTCTAATTAAAACAGCAAACTGCAAAAGATATCCAAAAGGTTTTCCTCCCCACCCACCCCTGCACAGACGTCAGGCAATAAACTAAACATCAAGTTGCTCTGGGAGTTGTTTCCATAAGCAAAATACAGATAATGAGGTATCTCTCAAAACTCTTCTCTTTTGTTTTAAATTTTAATCTAAAATTGAGAGGAGCATGTGAATGAAAGGGAAGGTGTCTGAAGCAAAAGGACAGATGGTTCTGCTTCCAGAGAGGTGCACAAAACTGAGGTTTATTACAAGCCTTTTATTTTACTTAGAGCTTTTTTATTTACTCTTCTTTCTCTCTTCACTCACCTATTCATCTCCCCCTCAGAGCACTGAAAATTCAAGCTCCCATTCTTCTGATTCAAATTCAAATTGAAACACAAACCAGCACAGCTCCGCTTTCAGTGCAGAAGTTTGAAGGGTTTTGTTGCAGATTTTGGGGGCTTTTTCTTTTTTAATTTTTTTTTTCCTTTTCTTTATTTTTTTATTTTTTTAAAGTGTCCAACAAGCCAATTAGAGTGGCTGAATCTGTACCTTCCAGATGAATCCACAGGAAATGAGAGGAACATGGCAGTGGTGACACATCCTGCAGCCTGAGCTCCCTGGTACACGTGGTATGTGCTATTATTTCATGTATAATGAGGAGCTGCTACTGTGTTTGTCTCATCAAGAAAAGCACTTTCCC
>VYXD01004968.1:76508-109886 GCA_013397195.1 Hylia prasina
TAAATATAAATATAAATATAAATAACGGGTGCCCAGCCAGGAGGAGGGGAGGGAGAGCAGGAAACATCCCACATGGAGCAGAATTTCCCAATTGCTCAGCTGCTCCTTCCTTCTGGAGACAGTGAAAATGAAAAATTGTGGATTCAGAGGCCCCAGCTCATCCCACCACCTCAGAATAACTGCAGGAAAGGCCCTGCTGGGCAGAGGGAGGAACAGGGGCTGGTCCTTTCACCCCAGGGCAGGTTTGTGCTGCTGGGACTGCCCGGGCTGGGGGTCAGTCAGGATTTCTGTCCTGCTGTGCTCCCAAGGATCCAGGGAATGCTGCCCGAGGGGGAAAGCAAGCAGGGACACACTTGGCCAGCCAGCAACAGCCACAGTGCAGGGACTTAGAGAGAAAAAAGGGAATTTTTTTTTTTTTAAAAAGGATTTTAATATTACTGAAGAGATTTTTCTCGTGCAAAGATTCCCCTTTTTCCTTTCCAAACCCACAAAAACTTTTATCATCCACAACATCCCCTGGCACGGACCCCCCCAGGCTGTGCAGCTGGTGAAGCAGCACCTCCTTTCATTTCGAATCTGCCAGCTGCCAGTTTCAAGTGATACCACCAATTCTTTTTGGAAAAGACAGTAATTTCCCTCTTCACCTGCCACGCTGCTAATTTCTCCAGACCTGGCTCGTTCTCACTGAGATGGGCATCTTCAAGCCAGTGGATATATTCCCTTTCCTGCAGAAGAACACAGATGTTGCCTTCCTAGCTGCTAATTTTTATCTTTTCTCTTAATTGAAATTACCTTCTGCATCCCTAATCTTATAACTAAATGTTCCATATGCTGCTTGTAGTGCAGCTTGCATAAATTCAGTTGAAGATGGTTGGTAAATTTCTTTAAATAATAATTATTAGAAAAATATCCATTAAGGTAAATTGAAATTACTGTAGTTGGAAATTAAATTGTTACAAATTATACTTTCTTTTGAGTTTAGAAATTATGCCTGAATAATCCTTCAACCAAGCATTGCAAGACAGGAATTCCAGTGCTCAGCACAAGGTAATTTTAGAGGGAAGTGAATATTCTGTTGCGATATAACATAAATGAATATACATGACTTAAACCTCTCTAACAACCCCTTAACAATAATGTGTGCTAACTGCTTAGAGAAATTCCTGCAGGAATTAAATAACCATAAAATGCTTTCAGATTAAACAGCAGATGAAACTGTCTCAGGATCAGGAAGGCAGGGACAGCTTCCCCTCCTCACGTTCTGCCTCACACCAGGTTCACAACAGCCTAGCAGTAGGGATAATATTTTTGTTTCTACAGCACTTGTCATTTATAATTCCTCACCTCTCCCAGGGTTTGGAAGCGTACCTGCTGTAAATACCAATTGCAATGGTGTTTATTTTTGGTTACCATTACAGTTCTCCTCCTCTCTGACTTCTTTTTTTCATAATATTTCTTTCCAACCTCTTAAATTTCACTTATTTTTTAGCTGTAGTATGTTTTCAAGAAAAAAAAAATGGTATATTCTTTCAGATTAAGTCAGTCTTCTGCACTACAAACAGTAATTATTTCATGTAATACACACACCAGCACACACATCTTTCTTGTCACCAAGTACCTGACAGCATTTCAAATGCTGGGAGAAGTTTTTGCATTTAAATAATGGAAAAAACCTGCCACTGTTGATTTCATATAACTCATCTTTACAAGTTTAATAAAAGAATCCCATCCCATACCTAGGCCAAGAAATTTGGCTGCCACGTATTTAAATTAAGTGCCCAGTGGAGCTTTCTAACTGCAAAGCAGCAGCAGATTTACTGAAAGCAGTAATGGTCAGACAGCCCGAGTGGGAACTTTTAATTGAGACTTATTAGAATTGGAGATTCAGGAAAAAGGCCTGTGGATAATTTAGGAGCAATTTTACCTGCAGGGCTGCAGGGTGTGACTGGCACACGCCACAGGGGCTGGTGTCACTGCAGTCACTGTCAAACCCTTGGCCTCGGCATCAGCCTGCACCAGCTGCACCTTCACAAAGCTCTGGGCAGTGGTGAAAACTGCAGCAGTAAAAATGGGGACACCCCAGAAACCTCTTTGCTAAAGGGAAAACCTCTCTGTCTTTTTGGGATCATCAATAAATTAATTTTTCTGTTCTCTCTCAGGACAGGGAGAAGCAAACTGGCAGGTCAAAGCCCAAGGCAAGGCACGTGTTTTGCTTTTCCTGATCTCATCGGGATGTGCTGAGCCCTAAAATGGGTGGGAGGAGAAATCAGTGCCTAAATCAGCAGCACCACCCCATGGCAGTGCTTCCTCCTCCCAGGGCTGACCTGCTTCCTCTGGCACCTGCTCTCAAACTGAAACCACCTCTGAGGTCCCCTCCCAGCCAGGCACAGGGACACAGCTGGGCTCTTTAAAGATTCAACTCCACCAGCCCTGAGTGCCAGGGAAATAAATATATGGTATTTCAGAGGCACGGGACATAAATTCTGGCTTGGTTTAGAAGCCTGTGGGCAGTAAAGTGCTCTGCCCATTAAAACATAAATTATCGTCTGAGTGTAGCTGATGAGAGGCTGGGACTAATAGGAAGTGGTGCTAAATAAGAATTATAGGAATGCTTTTTCCAGTCTGACTGCAGGAATTTACTCTCCTCCCTCAAGATGGCAGATGAAAATTAAGTCTGGTGTGTATGGGAGCTCAGAAGCAAATTGTTACCCTTCAAACACATCCTTATCAATCAAGCATCTTCTTAATCCCATCAACTGTGATTGGAGAACACCTGTTATCCCCAAACCTCCAAATCTTTATGACAAGAAAATGTGCAATCTCACCATCATCCCCTAGAATCAGGGAGCAGCAGCATTCACAGTAATGGTGGGTGCACCAGGAAATTGAGCTTTCCAACAAGTCATTCAGCGTGGTGGCTCCGAATTTCCTCTGAAATCTGAGCCTGGAACAAGGGTGAGGCCCCTCAGAAACCCTGGCCCTGTGCAGCAGGACTCAGCACAGCAGGAAAGACCACAGCAGAGTCAGGAATTTAATCCGGATTCATTTCAGTTTTAGCCCACACCAGTTCCAAACTCCTCTTCTGGGAATTAGGAAAAAGCGAGCCTAACAAGTCTGAGGCGCTTCATGAGCTCAAAACTTCCAGCTTATTTATGTTCTGCAGATAAATCACTACATTCAGATAAAGTTTCTGATTGCCAGTAATATTTTCTCTGACTCCTGAGTTTCCCCTTTCCTCCAGATGCTCATTTCCCCAGAAACACTAACTCTCCTCACTGATTTATGGTGCCCCCGTGCCATTTTTTGCCCTCCCTGCCCCAGCAGGGCTCCCAGACCCACTGAGAAGCTGTGGGCTGCTGGAGAATTCCAAAGGCTGGCACCAAGAAGGATTGCACGAGCTCCCAGTGCTGTGGCCCTGGGCATTACTGACAGAACGGGATTCTTGACACACATATCTATTTCCAGAATGAAGACTGAAATCCAAAATAAATGGAATGTCAATGTTTAGGAGCAGGAATAGCTGTGGGTTCTCTGCACCCACGGCTGTTCTGACTGACTGGGGAGGAATCCTTTTAACTCCAGGTTTGGCCTCTTGCACCACATCACTGAAGTTACTTAAACTCTGCTGGAAACCTATAAAGAGCAGAAGAGCCATGAGCTAAAGCAGATTACAATGGCTTCTTGTTTTTTTCCCTACCAACAAAGTGATGGCCTGTAGTCCATTACAAATAAAGTGGAAAATCAGTCCTGCATTGAAACAGCAGCCTCTGCATCAAGCAGCACTTAAATTAATTTATTTTATCCCATCTCAGCTAAACTGGACTGGAATTGTTACACAAGTCCCAAGGTGCCCACTGATGTGAGCTGTGGTTTTTATTTATTGGAGAAGACACTTGCATGCTCTGGGAAAAAGTTATTTGCTGGCCTTAAATCATCCATGCAGGAGCAAGTAAAGAAAGCCTGCAAATATATCAGGAAAGGATTTAGGATTGAACAGGGCAAGACAGGACTGCAGAGCCCAAAGAACACAGGGGAAGACAGGTTTGAGAGCCAGGGGTGAAGAAAGCCACTTATTTTAGGGTGGAGGAGCAATCCTGCCTGCAGAGCTCCCCTGGGCACCGGCCCTGGGGTCATCAACCCATCCCCAGCACATCAAAACCTTCTGTGGTGAGGAATGCAGAGGAACTGTGAAATCCAGCAATATCCAATGCCCTGCTCAGGGTGTATCCTGCACCAGGGAGACGTTGTTGTGTCTGTTTGCTGTGGTGAAGTGGCAACACATATGTTACTCATATTAGGAAGATATTTAATGTATGCCCTTGGCAAATGACAGACTATGGAGCATCTCAGATAAACAGAACCGTCACCAAAGATGAGACATATTTCTGTTATTTTCTTCTTTTAAAAAAAGAGTTTCTTAAAAAAAAAGAACCAAAACAAAAAAAAAAGAAGCGGCTATTTACAGTAAATTTAAAAGATATCTATCAAATTTCACTTATGGTAATATAAAACTATTTCTGAACTTTAATTATTATGACAAACTGGTCTCCTGTGGCTTGTTCATTTCACGCAGCTAAAAAAAATTGTTAACAGTCTTCTAATTATATCAGTTTTCTGTGTTAAAAAAAACTGGCTCACACTTATTACTCTATCTAGAGAAGCCATGGATCATCTTGCTATTCACTTAATGCTTTTAATTTACATATCAGAAATACTAATAAGTGTGGTGTTATTAGATCACATTCCCTTTTGCTTCCAACCCAAGAAAATGGTTCATTTTGTTTGGCTGCCACAATTAAATTAATTTATTTTCCTATGGCATGGTTTTTGATAAGGGCTTTTATCAGAAGTTTGACTGTATGAAGCTTAATAGGACATCTCTCATTAAAATAAAATATGTTTCATTAAAATCAAACAATGGCTTTGCCCTCCCCCACCCCCATTTTGGCTTCATTAGCATATTTAATAGAGGAGATAATTGTGCTTTTCACTCGAACAAGAGCCTCAATCTGAAGGCCCGGATTGGTTTAAAATGCTGCAGATTATTTCAGTCTCATGTGATGAGTGGCAAAAATCTGACAAAGAATTCAGGTTGGGCACGTTGTGGACGTGTCCCACCTCCATGAATTTGGCCTTAACTTCCTGTAATATTTACAATATATCCAAATGGTATCAATTAAATTATATCCTTTAGCCCCCTGCAGCCACCCCTGGAAGACATAGGAGAGTCAATTTGAAAAGGAACTGATGCATAGCCTAGAAAATCAACCTCTAAACTCTCTGTAGTGGGAGAGCTGGCTCCTGTTTGCAGCAGGAACAATCTCTGATGATCTTGGGGAGCATCACTGCTTAGGCTCCAAAAGGAACGGAAAAATACAAATAATTTTTCAAAAGACCAAAAAATTCCCTACCTGAAAAAAAAACAAAACCCTCAACTTTCAGAATGAGAGACAAACCAAGGCTTTGAGCTCTTGCTGCTTCCTGTGCTTCCAGCTGCTGCTGTTCCCCCGTTCCAGGCAGGGGGACTCAGCATCCCCTGCCACCTTCAATGGCTCCGTGCCTTTGAATTTCCATCCCCACCCCTCAGGGGCTGGAGACCCTCCCCAGCCCCAGCAGACAGGGACACCTGGCAAAGGGAGGGGTAGCACACCCCGGGTTTGGCTGGGTGGGAAAGGAAAAGCAGCTCGACAAAGGTCTCAGGGCTGGTTCTGAGCCAGCCAGAGATCCTTGCACACATGGCTGGAAAAGGGTCTCGGCGTAGGTGGAATTTGCCTCTCCCAGGAGAGCAGAAGCTGCTCAGGAATCCAGCAGGAAACCCTGGTGGTGGGGAACAGAGAGGAGTAGCGAGCAGATCAGTGTCTTGTACACTTCCCATCATCACCACCTGTGCACACCCAGGGACTGATTTCATCCTAAAAACACAATGTCACTTAGGATCATTCTTCTGTTCTCCTGGCACCTACTCCGTTGCTTTTGTTCCTCTGGCACCTACCCCGTTCTTCTTAAGATTTTTCTGAGGTGGAAACTTTTGTCTAGCCAGCTCTATCCCTGCCTCATATCCTCTTCAAACAGATTTCTGCTCACAGTTGAGCAGACATTAGCTGCCCAAACAAAGCAGCAGCCCATATGCAAAGTTTGTTTATTTGCACCGTAGTGTCCTGTGCTTCAACTCAAAGCCAAAATGCCCATATGGCCGCTGGAAAAAAAAAAGAAGTGGGAAAGGGAACAACAACAACAACAAAAAAAAAGGAGAGTAAAATATTGAGTTGTTTCTGCAGGAAGGAAAGGGGAGCTGTCAATACAGAAAGTGGGTTAACACCTCAGCAGTGTAAACACAGAGCCTGTCAGAGGAGAGGAGCGGAGCACACACAGAAATTTCTTCTTGCTCCTTCCTCTGTCCTTCCCCTGTCTGGGCACCACCTCCTGCCCAGAGGATCCTGCTGGGATCACAGAGGGCACCTGGCAGCTCTGAGCAGCCCCCAGACAGCTCCTAAAGGCACCCTGGGTTCGTGGCACTCTTTATGCAAGGCAGGATTTTTCATCATGCTGCTATCAAAGGGCACGCTTCATAAGCTGCTCAGATATCACACAGGGTGCTGCTAAATAAAGAGGGTTGTCTTCAGCATCAAGATCAGTTTTAGGGCAGAACTCGGGGTTTAAGCTAAACCAGAGCTAGGCTGAATTTTCACTCAAACAGCTGCCGAGACACACCCTTGAAATCCTAACCCAAAACAATGAACAAAACCCCAAACCTTTCTGGGTTCTCTGTATCCCTGGGCTTTTTTTAGGGCTGTCCCCGGAGTTACCCCGGAGTCCCAGCAGGAGGAATCCCTGAGGCAGGGCTGGAAAGGCTGTGTTGTTCCCTGCACTGGGGCAGGAGAAAGGCAGGAGAGATGATTGCACAGAGGCAGCAGTGCGCCAGCCCCCGCGGAGAAAACCTGGAGCATATGTTCAGTGCAGCGTGCAAACACCTCTGATTGTCCTGGGCACATCCACAGCGCTCTGCCCACACGTCCTGAGCAGCAGGGAGCAGGAGATTGAGGCTTCTCTGGCTCTGCTGCTGCTGCTGCTGCTGTCTGAGGTTGTTATATTTACACATTTCCTGGCTGGTGCAGCTCTGCAGGCCCGACGTGGTGGCCACAGGAACAGGAGCCCTGTGGGGTGACCAGGGGACACACGGGATGGTTCCTCTGCTGCTGCTGCACTTCTCTTTGGATTTGTCTGAAAGTTATTTGCATTCTCACTCCTGCTGGTGCTTGTTTTTGGTGCCCTTCCTGCCTGCCTGTGCAAGGTTTCCTTGCACACAACCCTTGGCATTTCTTCGGGCAAACCTGACAGAAATAGCACAATTTCCTCTTGTGCCCTTGTTTTCTTCCCTAGATGGCTCCTAAGCTCAGTTCTCTAAAGACAGACCCATAAATGTCCCAACCCCAGAGAACTGTGAAAAGATTTTTTTTTTACTTTTTTTTAAATGATTGAATCTGAAAAAGAGAAAAGTTGCAGTCTTTCTTCAGATCACACCAGGCAAAATTAAAAATTTTGTATTGTTCCTTTGAGGTCAGAACCTGTACATTTTAAAAAGCCACAGTCAAGATATTTTAAAAGAAAATAACAGCTTCAAATGAGGATATTGAGAAGAAAATAAATGAACACAACAAAAAACAACCCATCTATTTTTCCAAGGTCTAGAGAAAACACGGGTCAAAAGTTTTCCCTTATTTATAGACTAAATGGTCTAAATATATGATGACTTTTGGTTGACACAATAATTCCCTTTTTTCAGTGACTAAATACATTTTTCTGCAGCTCCACAAATAACTGCAGACAACTGAGAACTGATGAGACTGTTTCAAAACAAAGCAAGCAAACCAAAAAAAGCAAGGAAATGAGACTGAACTTCTGTCTTCTCTCCAGCTCCCACTCCACCACAGCAGTTCCCAACTCCTGCCATGCCAAATTTTGCAACCACAATAGCAAGAACATGAAGATGTTTAGTGTCATTCACTTGCAGTTTGAAATTAAAATTAACTTCATCCTAAAGCCTTCATCAATAGCTTCAGATAAATGAAACAACAATGGAAGTGTTGATGGACAAAATGTGATTCCCCAAACCACAACTGGGCCAGGAGCTTCCAGCCACGTTTCTGAGAAGAAAATGACAATTTCTCTTGTGTCTCCAAGTATTCGAGTCTTACCTCTGACAGCAAAAACGAGCACTAAACCTGTGTTTTATTTCCTTTTCTTCCCGAGAGGAAATGCCAGAGCTTTTCCTGGTGTACACAGCATTCCCCTTTTTAGCACTTATTCCATTGATTCTCTGGATCTTGGCAAGACACTAACCCAGTCTGTGTAACCACAGGCTACAGTACTTCAGCTGCCAGACATTAATACATCTGTTTTAGTCACTCATCCACCCTCAAAATTGACAGTTTGAAAAATATCAGCTTCTGATACATGGAACTTAACTAAGCCTGGACAGCTGAATGAGTGAACAGCCCAGATTTCCATGTTAATACAACCCTGCTCGACGCAAAGCACTTGAGGTGTTTCATCAGCTTGTCTGTGAAAAACATTCAATCTTTTCAGAGGTGTGGAGCAGGAAAAGGAAAGCCCGTTTTGCCCAGCTGTGGATTTCCCATGCACGGCAGAGATGCACAGGATCCGTAACTCAAATGAAAGCCCGTCAGGTGTGGATTGCAGGCACTGACCACACTGCCCCTCCTCTCTCCAAATGTCCCTCCACTCAGCTCACTGCAACGCCTCTGAGGAATACAGAATGTTCCTCTGGGTAACATCGAGAAGCCCGCAAAAATAAATATAAAAATCTGCAAAAATGAGGCCTAGGACCAGGCCCTGCACCTCCAAACCCATGGGGAGATGCTGACGTCCATCCCTGCCACGTCCTGCCCAAGGGGGGACTGCTCTGCTCCTGCTCCAGGCACGCCTCACGCTGGCACTGCTTCAAACTTTGGTGGAAAACAGACAATGGGACACAGCTACAGGAACCGAGTGTCCTGGTTTAGGGCAAATTTGGGAGGAAACTTCCAAATGGGGTCTGTCTAGAAAGCAAATTCAAGTGGCCCCTCTGCAAACTGGTCTGGGAAAAAAAAAATCTGTAGAGAAAAGTGGGGAAAAAACTGTTTATTCTACGAGCAAAGTGCCCACAAGCATAAAAAATGAATAATATCGAACAATAAAGGAAGAGAGATGGCAAAATTGAGGAAGTCCTTGCTGTGGGTTGTAGCTCAGCTCACCCAGGCTCTTATCAGTCTCTTATCACTGAGGAGTGCTGGAAATCCATTCTGGGCCCCAGAGGGCCTCAGGTGTGAACTCCAGATATTTTTCTGGGTTTTCAGTCCAAAACAGGTTTAAACAGTTCCAAGGAGAAGAAAAAAACAATCCAGTGAACTTCTCTTCTTCAGCTAGCTAAAACTAACTAAACCAAGGGAGATCCCTGTCCTGCTGTCTGTCCATAGACAGCACAGTCCAGGAGCAGAATGCAGAGCAGTGAGTGCAGGTCCTGAAAACAAACCCTGTGCTTCTTCTTTCCCCCATTTCGCTCTCAGAACCAGTCTGAAAGGTGTAGAACTCACTATCCAGCACAAACAGAACAGATAATTGGGGATGTAAGCATCACAAAGTCACCCTGGGACACTGAGAAGCAGCACCAAACACAGGAATCAGCTCCCTGCTCAACCCACATCCCCTCTACCACACAGACCATCAAAAATGCTGCTTCTCAGCAAAGATCATGCTCAGCAATTGGTCAGGGCTGCAATCTTGGCAGCCTGGAATCATCAGAAGTATTTGATAATAATGAAAATAAAAGCTTAAGTGAAGAGGGCAAAGAAAACCAAACCAAGCATCTTTTTCAGAAATCTCTTACAGGATGGTGAACGGATGCAGGGCAATCTGCAAGAGGCTCTCAAGAGCAGAGAACAAGAGACAAGCAGAGCTTTCAGTGTAAGAAGTCAGAGAGGTTTTAAAGTAAAAACCACAGAGCTGTGAATTATTGCAGAATGGGAAAGGCCGTGAACAGCAGGACAAAGGGGGGTGTGGCATCTTCCAGCGTGGAGCACGAAATGTCATTATCTGAAATGGGGCTCCCTCGGGCTGCCAGGGGGACTCCAGCACCTCAGGAAAGGCCTTCAGGCTTGGAATTGTGGAGAGGAAGATCATCCTAAAGCAGGCAGGACTGAGAAGCTGGAAAAGAGGAGGGCCCAGGAGAAAGGATCTATTTTCTGGGGCACTACACAGCCATGACCAACACTATTCTTGTTCACTTGAAGGAGATGGGACATTGACTTCAATAAAAATAAAATTTGGCCTTAAAGTTGCAATGAACTGTTTATTAATTAGTATGCCCTAAATGTTCAGCAAAGGCTATTATTTAAAGTGCATTATTCCCCTCTCCAATCTCCTTTAAATGAAAGTTGATTGAAATGATGATAGGATTGAGAAATACAGACTCTTGCCATCTGAAGATGCCTCTGTAACATCCTTTTGGCTTAAATTTCATCAAAAGCTAGCACAAAAGGGGATGTCAATGACACAAGAGCAGAGCCAAATGCATCTGGCTTTACTGAGTGCAACTGCAGCATCGAGTGCCTTGTTGGGTTGTGTCCTTCAGAGACAAAATCCATTGTGGTGCTTCAGAAAGGTTCCTTCTCATCTGCATGGGACTCGTTTAAAAAGGGTAATTTCAAACAAAAGAAACATTATCCAGTATGAGGAGTGACAGATAGCAAGGCTCGTTAATGCAGTGCACTGAAGCCTCAGTCTGTGCCATTGCACTGCCCAGCTGAACTGGTGTAATTAAACCACAGCTCCTCCGTGTTATTTAGCAAAGTAAATAATTACACCGTGCCCCTGAGCTTCACTGTTCATTTGTAGCATCAGGCAGAAGCCCCTGCTGTGGTTCCAGGACCTCCATTCCACGGGGCTGTGTCCCTTGCTGTCACTGCTGAGGCATTTCTGGACATCTCTGACGTTCCCTGCGGGTTCCCTGCCCTGCCCCACGCACGTGTGCCCTCGTGCCCAAGGCAGCCACCAGCACCTCGGCCTTCCAGGCACCTCTGGAATACTCTCTGTGGGTTTGTTCCACAGGCTGGGAAAGGCAGTGTTACCCCTGAACACCAGAAAAGGTCTGGATTCATTCCGTTGGTGAAATTGAATTTTTTTTGTCCAGAAATATAAATGTCACCACAGTAGGACTGCAGTCCCTTCCAGCATCACTCCTCCTTTGATAAGTGTGGCTCTTCCTGCAATCCTGTTATCTCCCAGGCAGCAGGAGTGCATCAGCCCACTGGAGAATACTCAGTTTTCTACAACCTACTTACACCTAATTTAACTAAAGACAGAGAAAAGAGCGACAGGTAATGATAACTTTTTTTGAGGAATAAATTCTCTGTTCAACACCCCCTCTATCCCTGAGGATTTTAGGTCATGCTGGGGGCACATATCTGTTCTGGAAGCCTCAGAACTAGGGCAGGGCTGGCAGGATTACAGCTTCAAGCCAGCCCAGCAGCTGTGGGAGGGCTGGGACTGCACAAGGTGACAACCAGCCCACATTTAATGGCACACTTGGACAAACCCTATGCCCTTTGTGAGGCTGGAAAGGGGAATTAAAAGCACAGTGCCCCAATAATCACGGTGTTCAACACAGAATGATTGTATCCACCAACATCCCAACAGATGAGAGCAGTAATTCCTACACGAAATTAATCCAGGTGTCCACTTTCATCCTTCCAGTCTGGGAGTTGCAGCGTTGGCTCCGAGGGGGAAGATGTGGCTTCCCTTGTTTTCCTGCTCCTCCCAGTGGCAGAAAGGAAAGGTCTGTGTGCTGGCAGCAAAGCACAGACTTCCCTTTCCTTCTGACTGGCCATCCCCACAGTCCCTTTTAGCCAAAAGCAGGGAGGGCTCACCGTGGTGCTCCCTGTGCCCAGGATGAGTCAGGAAAAAGCTCTTACATGACCATGAATTAATATTCCACTGCCTTGAAAAGCCTGTGACCACATGTCAAACATAGTAATAGTAGAACTGATGAAATAAAGGCGTCAAAGATAGGGAAAACAAGAAAGAAAGGTAAAAAAAAACACCAAAAAAAACCTTTCCACGGGGTATTAGTTTTGTCTGAGAGACTCCTCATAGTTGCTAGCATCTAAATCAGCAATTTGTACCTGCTTGCACAGGACAAGAGATTCCATTTCCCTCCCTCACAACAGAGATTGAAAAGGGAAGCTGTTCTGAGCTGGGGGTGTTGCACACACACAGATAAATAACAAAGGTGTTCCAGGGACAGCAGGTCCTGCAGTTCCTCTCAGCCCTGAGCAGAGAGCAGCTGCTCTCCAAACTGCTCAGAGTAGCTCCCCTGATGCATGGAAGGATCACACTGCCATCCCTCTGGGCTGTTCTGGTGAAGTGAGAGGTTTTATAAACATGTATGTGCTGAAATAGATCCATATACTGTTATAGATATGTGCTCAAATATATCCATATACTGTTATAAATATGTGCTGAAATAGATCCATATACTGTTACAGATAAATACGTGCTCAAATATATCTATATATTGTTATAAATACATATGTATCTATATGTGTATTCTGTATGTGCTGAAATATATCCATATACTGTTATAAATATGTGCTGAAATAGATCCATATATTGTTATAAATATGTGCTCAAATATATCTATATTTTGTTATAAATACATATGTATCTATATGTCTATTCTGTATGTGCTGAAATATATCCATATACTGTTACAAATATGTGCTGAAACATATCCACATATTGTTATAAATACATATGTGCTGAAATATATCCATATACTGCCCAGAGAGCCAGCCCAGAGCCCTGCCAGCCTCCTGTGCTGAATCCACATCAGCAAAGGGCAGGTCAGAGGAGGAAATGTCCAACAGAATTTGTAAAGGATTTGGAGATCCTTCAAAAGAAAGGGCACTGAGCTGTAGGATCTCTTGTGGTGCACCATTATTCCTCTTAGGAAACACATTTTGAAGCTGATACTCCAACAGAGAGCTGAAGGATTTGTTTCTTTTTTGTCCAGATAAACTATTTTCACTTAAAAAATTCAAATCTTCAAGTAAACAAAATTAGAGTTCCTGCACAAGTAACACTGACAAGAGAAAGACATCACATGAAATCTCTACCTTTCTACTACTGCTATTAATCTTGGTGGATCCCTGCAGCTCTGCAGAGCTAATTAGCAACATATCCCAGACTTGGTGTCTCTGGCTAAATTTTGAGCTCAGTCATTCCTACGCACCAAATTTTTACCTCTACAGGTAGAGTGTTGACTTTTAATGTCTTTACTTAAGCTGAAAAATGCTGTCAGTGTCCAACCTGTCCAAAATTTGCCACCCAATGAGCTTTTCCCTCACCTCTCTTGGACCTCTGTATTCCCCAAGAGAAGAGAAATAACAGAATATGGGATGGCAAAAGACCACGTGTAAGCTATTATTTGTTTTATAGTAATAGCTTGTTAAGAGTCCTTCTTTCAAGGTTGGCATTTACTTTAATGAATCACCTTTCTCCACAGTTATTTTCAATGTACTGTGCCATGTTTCTCATGGAGCCTCACTCTCTTCTGCTTAAATGCCCTGTTGGCATTTAATTTACTGAAACGAAAGGATTATCACCATATCTCACAGTTAGGTTGGGATGATTAAATTCCTACCACCATACTATTTTTAAGCAGCAGCTCATTTAGCCTCAGTGAATTGTCACATGTACGATCCAACTTCATTGTCTGTTGTCACTGGAGAAGTAAAATATTGTCACTTCTAGCGTGGTTTAGGACACTCTAAATTGACTCAGAGATTTCCTCATGCACGGGGCAAGGACAAAGCAGGACTGGAGGTGACCCACTGGATCATCTGGGCCATTTGCTGCCAGAGCTGCATTTGTGAGCTGTGCCCGTTCTTCAGGGGCAGGGAATGTTCCAGAGCCTCCCTGCCAACAGGCACAAGGCTGCTGGACTGAAGTGCCTCCAGCTCTGTTGCCAAAATATAACACAACCCTCCCCAAAATGGCTTTCCGGGATAAAACTGCTTGTGAATCCTAAACACTCGTGAAAAAGGCTGACATTTCAAACTGCAAGTGAATTCGTTCGCTTTGAGCTGCAGAAAGTGCACCTCTCACAAGATAAATCTCCAACAAATGCCAGCCCCAGCTATCTCTCACCTCAGGCAAAACCAGAGGCTATGAGAGAACCTGTCTTGCATGCTGTTGGTGCCACATAAAAACAAACACTGCCTTGGATTTTGTTCAGGGGAGCTCCATAAACACTGGGCCCTGATGCTCAGGATAACTGCAGACCCGCAGTTAAACACGGGTGGGTGTTTTCCTCACAGTTCCTTTGCACCTGCTCCTGTCCTGTACCCAAGTGAGACTCCAGGGTTCCACCACCAAAAGCCTGATCCAAAAAAGCAAGAATTCAGGGAAGCTTTCCCACCAGCCTGGCTGGAGGTTGGATCAGGACCTTTAAAAGGATGTCCAAACACATCGAGTTTGGATAAATGAGCCACTTACTCTTGGCAATTCGTGTCCAGTCTCCAAAACCCACAGCACTCCTTTTCCAAACTGCAGGATGGACTCTCCTCTCTTCCTCTGGCTTTCCTATCCCTTGCCATTGTCTCTTTTGGGAGAAAAAAAAAGGCTACAGGGTAGACAAAACTGGTCATTTAGGCAGCTGTCCCTCCAGCCCGGGGCACACACATCAACACAGCACTGCTGTTCTCTCAGCCCCTGGCAGCTCTCCCACGGCATTCCCACAAGGAATTCCCTGCCCCAGACGAGTCTCCAGCTCCATTATTCAAACACTTAACGCATCCTTTGCCTTACTGGTCTTGCTAAGTCAGATTATCTCATTAGTGCAGACATTTCACTTGTCCTGTCAGCCTCTGATTTCGTTTCAGTAAGTGAAAGAAAGCCAAGGAGTTGCATAAGGAAGGATTTGTCTTAAGAGGCTTTGCAGACAGCAATCCCTCATCTTGATAATTTTTAACAGGTAATTGCTTTCTTCTGCTTTTTTTTCCCCCAGTTTCTCTTTTTATCAAGGTACAATTAAAGCAGGCTGACTGGCTTGCAAAGTTTTTACAAGAGAAACCCCACTTCTCTTGCCTTTTTGGTTGATCTTTTCAAGCTTGTCCTTAAACAAAGCTTTTAAATTGTTGTTGCTATTATGGGGGGAAAAAAAAGGAGAAAGGGAAAAAAGACCTTGATGGGTTGCAGACATGGTCCTTGGAGGCTTCTTCCTTACCTCAGTCTCTTCAGAACTCGGCCCAGCAATTCCTTCCCAGCCAAGCTCTTTCCCCAAGGAACAGCAATATGCACGATATCTCTACTTTCTCCCCCTTTGTTCCCATTTTCCATGTAAGCCCTGTGGACAGAAGCTTCTCAGGCACCAGCAGGAGGAGGGGCAAGGCAGCAGAAGCTCACACACATTTGGGAATGAGCAGCATTCCCATGGCTGATGTGCACCACAACAGCAATAGGCCAGGGCATAAAATTCTCACTTCTACAACAAAAACTGTGTGTTCTCCATCTCAGCCATAAAACAAACAAACAAACAACAACAACAAAAAAATCCTTAATATGAAGCTTCCTCCTGGAGTCTGGCAGAATACCTCCTTGCCTTTTACACCCTCCCTGTCTTTGCCAAGTGCCCAAATCCATTACCTTGACAACACAGTGCATCACTGTAATAGCATGAGTCAGCCTCGCCGTTTTTGTGACCATAACAAAAGCAGATTCCCATCGATTGGCGTGGGGCTCCCTGTTCCAAACCATAATTTCAGAAGGATACTCGCTTTAAATCTCGCCGCTCTGTGCTTTGAGTCTTGCCAAACTTGTCCACAGACCAAAACCAGTGGCTTGTTTTATGGTCTCTTTTTAATGGGTTTGTCTGTATTCCAAGCCCCAGCAAACAAAACAGATGAAAACCCTTCCATTTAGGGTTCTCACTCACAGCTTCTTCCTCATCTTCATGTACCCAATCTTCACAGGCTGAGCTCACTGCCTGCACCACCTCCCTGAGTTCCCAAGTGATGGCCACAATGTTCTGTCCCAGAATAAACTCCGAGCACGCAGATGTTTCACTCGAAACAAAGGCCTAGAGCAGTGAAGGAAGGAATGAAGGGCATAAACCAACAGGACTGTCCAACAGGTTTTCTGTCAGAGGAGCTACAGCTCCACCAGGTATTGATCCAGAGTCGGGGCTGTCTGCTGACCAGCACACCTGTGGCTGACAAGCCAAGGCAGCAAACAGGTCACAGTGATGCCAAGAAATAACTGGCACCACGGGCACACAGCAGCACATCTTCTGTTACAACAGCCAGGAGGAAAGGGCTCAGATTTCTTGTGTTTTGGTGTCCTTTCCTTGTCAACATCCCCTTTTCAGCAGCTTTGTTTATGGACACGGGACACCTGTGCTCTTCTGCTTTGTGCTACAAGAGGATATTCCCAAGGCTGTGGATGCCAGGCACAAAGCAGTGTGTCACTGCAAACACTGCATGGCAAGGCACAGCCCACACTGCTGATGAGAAATCTGATCACCACGGGATGTCCTGAGCTTTTCCATGTGCTTCTTTGGGACAGCACTGGAGTGTTCAGCCAGAAATTCTGAGGTTTTTCATCGGATTTCTCATCACGAAGATGGGTTTCTGCTGAGCTAAAATCCATTCTAAATCAAAAATCTTTGCAGGAAGGATGGGCAGGTGACCTCGGCACTTCTTCCCTAGGGCTGCTGAGGCGCAGGGAGATGGGAGCACTGCAGGGGCAGTGAGAGCCTGCAGCACTCCGCAGGCAGCAGAGAGCACACACTGCCCTGGCACAGCCCACAGGAACCCTCGATGGGCATCACTGCTTTTGGGAAGGGGTGGAGGACTCCTCCTCAGCTGTCCCAGGAGATCCCAAGCATTTCACTGCCCTGAGCCTCCCATCTGTCCCTGAGAATGGGATGAAGGATCTAATTAAGGGGAGATTAACATGATAGGCTCGAGGCAGCAGAGTCTCTGCTGGAGAAAACTCAGTTACCTGCTGGAGCTCTCTCAACAGCTTAATGCAATAGCAGAGAATGGTGAAAGGCAACATCATTTTCTACAAGTTTCCAATAATGCTCCATGTAATAGAGCAAAGGCCCTGTCCTTTCCTTAGGGGAAACAGTGCTATAGTTCAGAGAAAAAAGATAAATCAAAGCAAGACACAAATCAACTTCCAGCCCAGCGTTTTGGGCTACCTGGTGATACACAAGTAAAGCCAAAACATCGTGGCCCATCCAAAGAAAGGATTTTCCCGACAGGACTTTGTGACCCAACCTGCACAGCACATGTCCCATCCCCAGAGCACCAGGACACCCCTGACCAGGCTGTGCTGGACAAACCAACCAGGAGAACTGAGGAGTTCTCCAGTCAAGCTCCAAGGGTGGCTAATGGTGGTGCAAATGAGGCTCGTGAGGGAATGAACAGCCCTTCAGGAAAAAGGAACAGAATGACACAAGTGACCAGGAGACAGAACTACTGAGGGCCTGGTGGAACTTTCTGTCACAGTGCTGCGAACTTCAACCAGAGTTAGGTACAGACATTTCTAAAAATCCCAAGGAAGCTTATGCTGATTTTTAGGCAGAGGATGAGAGTGTCCATTTCACAGTGTTCCTTTGGTTGCTTCTCTTTCTGTGCTTATCAAAGACTGGAGGTTCAGCTGGAGCTTTGCAGGGGAACTGAAGCCAGCACTTGGAACTGGTGCTTGAGATCCCCTCACCTGAGGACGTGGTGCTCAGTCAGACTCATGGGCGCTCTCCCTGCCTGCCTGAGGAACATGGACCATTCCCCCAAAACTCCCTGAGCATCCCACTCCTCTGATCACTGCCTTCCCAAATCCCTTGTGAGAGAAGCAGATGTCAATATTCCCATTTTATGACAAGAAACTGAGGCACAGAGTGGAAGTGCCTTGGCCAGAGTCACAGAGGGAGCATCTGGTTCAGCAGAGAGCTGCAGCCCAGCTCCCCAGCACCAGGCGAGCAGCCAAACTCCTGGAACAGCTTCTGTCAGGAACAATTCCCATATGGAAGCATGCCACCAACACAAGGACAGCCTAATTACAATTAAAAAGGAATCTTCCCATACACAAATAGGGTAGCAGTGCAGCACGGATATTTAACCCCTTCCAGCACTGAGCAGAGAAGCTCTCACCATGCAGAAGGGCTTTGGGGAGCACCTGCTGCCAGCACCACAGCACGGAGGGCACGGACACAGCCAGGCCTGGTTTGCTGCTCAGGATGGTCCCACACCTGCCAGGCTGCCCTGATTTTCCCTTTTCCCTTTCCTTGGAGCCACACACCAACCCCACCAGAAAACTCTGTCCCAGCACAGCCCAGCTCGTGTGGAGCCTCCTCTCACCATTTCCCTGCAAATACACTCGCTCACTGTTGTTAAATCCCCTCCGTGCTTTCCCTCAGAAGGGAAGCTTTCAAAACTTGATTTGTTTTAGTCACTAAGTACTCTCTGGCATTCCCAGCAGATCCTTTAGCTGACAAGGTTTGCACTTGTCGCCGCTTTGTTGTGTTTTATGAGCAGGGCCCCAGCAGAGCGCTCAGCGCCGCGCGCATCACTGGCAGCCCGCGTGGCGCGGGGACAGCGCTGGTGTCACACACAGAGTGGTCCCTGCGGGCACAGCACTCAGCCAGGGAGGGGGTTAACTCACCCCAGCAGCGCCCGTGGCACCAACACCATGATCCCCGTGGTCAAAGCACGGCCGATAAAACATCTGTGCAGATCACAGAGGTGTGGACCCGGTTCCGCCTCGCGTGAGGTGTCCCCGGGAGGACACGGGGAGTGTGGCAGTGCCCACCTCCCCACACGCCTGCTCTGGGCTTCCTGGTGCTTCTTCCCTAACCCCAGGCTGGACTGCCATCCGTGGCAGGCTTTAGGGGGCCTGTGTGAGCAGGGCTGCTGTCCTCCTGCCCTCCTCACCTCTCCCTGCCGCTGCTTAAAGTGTGTCATGAGCCACAAAAGGTTTGGTAAAATCCATTTCAATTGTTTCCTCCTTGACTAAAGGCACAACTGGGCAGTCCTGATTTGCCACCAGGAGTCAAAAGGTGTTCCAGCAGCGCAGCAATGGGATGAAAAACCTGCAACAACCAGATCAGCCACAGTGCTGAGGGAGAGAACGGCCCACAAGGAAGGTGCTGCTCCAGCAATGCATAAAAAGTTCATCCCAGGGAATGATCCCCCAAAAGAAACTGGAGATTTGAGCCAGTGTTCACCCAGCACATCAACTCATCTCCCCCAGAGATAATTCCCTGTATCAGGGAAGTACAAGACGGGTGTTGTACAATCTCTATCCTCACACTTCTGTGGCAGAATGTTTCACCCATGCAACGCTGCATTCGAGGCTGACAGCAGAACCAGCAGGAGGATTCCTTCACAAAGTCCTCAACAAAGTCTGCTGTCTTTGAAAGTGTATTTTGTAAATTCTGCTCCACCGTGCTCTCTGCTGAGCGTCTGCTCAAAGGGAGAGGCAGGGTGTCTGACAAACTCCAGGACTTCTGACCTCAGGATCCTCCAGGTTCCTCCTATGACAGCCACAAATCCTGACAAAGCCACCCCTGCTGCTGCCTTGCTCTGAGAAAATGGAACTGGACGAGAGCATTGCAGGTTACTCGAGTTCCCAGTGAAATTAGCAGGGGTTTTTTCACTCCCCTCCTTGGGAACAAAACCTCTCTGAATAATTCCTGCCTCCCACCAGTCTGCTGCTCAAAAAGCTTTTTGGCTGGGATTCATCAAAGCAAGGCATAAAATTCCAGTGAATTTAATTTGTGCTTAGGGTCAAGCGTACGGCACCTTCAAGCCCCCAGAATTTTACTTTATTTTCAACAAAATTCATTTTTCAAAGCGTGTAATAAGGTGAAAGTAAGCCCTTTCCAAGTATCTCTGCTGTTAAAATTTGTGTTTTATCATCTTCATTAGCATCTGTCACATCACACCCAGAGCCAGAGTTTACTGTGAGTGACAGAACACGGCAAGTCAGGACATGCAGGTGTGTGACAAACAAAATCAGTGTAATCATGAGGCTCAGAAAATTGCTTTTAATGTTATGTTTATAGATGTAATTCTGTAAAATTACCTGGGCAGGATATGGAAGGATTTTGCTTTACACAACTGCCTGGAAATCCTAAAATTGCAGGTATAGAGGTGGGACTTCACTCACATTTCACTGCAAGGACATAATGCAGAAAGTAAAGATGTGTCAAGCAGCAAAGTGATATTTCAAATACTGGTAAATAAAATGGCATTCAATTCTTTCCAGTCAATGGTGGGAAAAGGTTTTTAAATACAAATAAAGAGTTGAGGAGAGGACTGGGAAGAAGAACCATCCAGCCCATCCCACAGACAGTCTAGGACCTACAGCAAATATGTTAAAAACATCTCATTTGTAACTAAGAATAAAATGCCACTTCATTTGGTGGCTGTGCAATAGTGATTTTATACAGTGCCATTAAGAGTAAAATTCAAATAGGAGGAACTGCTGAGTGCTGCTAAACTGCAGAATTTTTAAGTTCTTTTGAGGCAAGAACATGTCAATCTTTTATATGTCTGCAAAATGCCACGAACATCTACAGCAGTCTATAAATCAAAAAGGGAATGATACAAGCAAACAGGAATGATGGGATCTTATCTCTCTGGCAGATTTTGCCCTATGGATAAAGTAGCTTACAAAGCAATAATGGAATATTATCAGCAAAATAAAGTTTTAGTGGCTTTTTATTCTTAGCAGCATTTTCCTAGCACTGTGTCAATAGAAGCGAAGCTTCATCTGGGACCAAAAAGTTCTGATTTGCATATGTTATCATGCAAAATGAGATTTTATTCTGCCCTTGCCTTCAGAAACACTGAGCCATGCATAAGATCAGATCACAAAATTAAAACAATTTATTGTACTGGAAGTCTCTTCTGTTAGTCTTGGCCACGTTCCCAGTTCAAGCGATTAGTGAAAGCACAGAAATACTAATTAGCAGGGCAGGCTCCTCAGAACCCGCCCCGTTTGTGTTCATGGGGTATTAACAGGTAGACTAACCATACTTGTATTAAAATTACTGCCTGCTCCGTCGTTAATCACCAAGACAGGAAATTCAATGAGCACTTCCAGCCTGGAGATCATTTTTATCATTTGTGCCTGGAGTTTGAGCCCTCCCTACCACGGCGTGGTCCCTCTGCGAGGGGCCCGAGAGCATCACCAACACCCACGGCCAGGAGCCCACCCTAAGGATTCCTAAAGCTCTAACTGCTCTTCCTTTGCTCTCTCATGAAATTTTCAAGACTTTTCATCAGTCAAAACAAGCAGAATCTTGCTTTTTACATTCGACTGCAAGAGCAATCCTTCTTCAAAATCACTTGACTCCAGAGAAGTCTGGGATTTCGAATGTAAATATTTGAGAAGGCACGATACAAAAAGGGAATTGCCAACATGCATCATCATCACTGCTTAATAAAGCTGCTCTGTATGTGAGTACCAGCACTGATCTGGTGTTTCATGGTAAACAGGTGGAACTAAAGCTGAAATAACAACCAAATGAAGCTTTGACTAGCAGCAAACCTAACCAGATCAGCTGTGAAGGGTAATGGTCTTTCATGTCATCAGATAAAGAGCTGCTTCCTGGCTTTTGTCAAACACCAGCTGCTGGTAGGAATTCAGAGTTTCCCTCTTGATCTCCCAAAATCAAATGGTCCTGTAAACTGTAAGAAAGCCTTGTAGCATGAGACCTCCAGAAAGAAAACTTCCCACTTGCAAAAAGCTCTCGGGAAATAACAGTAGAACGGGCTGCATGACAGAAAACACGCAAAAAGCAATTAAAAGGCTCCTCCTGGACTGGGCCCTAACCCTGCCACATCCCAACTGCAACACACACTTCATATTCCAGAAGGCAGCTCCCACATAATGGTTCAGCAACCTACACTGTTGCCAGGAATAGAAAAGTACATCAGACCTGAGCAATTAAGTTTTTTCTGCGCTACATAAGCCGGAGAAGAACCACACAAAGAAAATAGCAGCACAGAAAATGAACAGGATGAATTACAGGCATTGGCAGTAACAGATAAAAGAATAGCTGCTTTCTTTCATTCAGCAATGTATTTGGAGGAATCACGCTTGTGCTGACAATGAAAAATGTAACAAGTGGGACTGCAAATAAACTTGCAGTTAGCATTCGTTTCATCAGAGAGAGTCCAAAATTCAGCTTAAGATTCACATTTTGTAGAAAATTTCTACCTAGGTCAAAGATTTATCCTACAATTTAGGGCCACAATAGACCTTGAAATTGAATTTTACTTGGAGTGGGAGGACAGATTGGATTAAGGAAGGTCAGGCTTGCCAAGAAACATTTAAGTTCTGTATTTAAGCACGAGTTGGGGGCAGGGGGGGAAGAAAAATAGTAAAATATAAATGGGGGCTTTTGTGTGTTACTGTGCTTTGTTAAGGAATCCTTATCTACAGTATAAAAGGTACTAGAATCTAATCAACTGCTCACAGCAGGAAGGCAGGAGCAGCACTTACAGAGTGCAGCAGACTGCCATGTAATCATGGCTGAAACAGAATTACAGCTCACAGAGCCTCAGCACTCCTGTTGATCTCTGCTGGAGCTTCGGGGTGGGGGAAGAGGTGGAGGGAAGAAGGCCAGCAGACATCCCCTCATCAAAAAAGGGAAACCAAAGGATTGACTGGTGCCAGCCCCAGAGCTTCACCGATTCACTCAATCACAAGAGGCAAAACCACAAATTGTCCCACTGCAGGTGATCAACTTCTTGTTCCATTCAGCCGGTTCCATTCAATTCCTGCTCCCACCCATCCAGTTCTCCAGCTCTTTATACTATTTATTGCTATATATATATATATATAAAAATATATATTTTGTAAAAAGATCAGAGAATTTGCTCTGTAAAACACCAAGAAAGGAGCCCTACAGTGGCTTTCAACACTCATGCAAAGAATAAAGGTACAAATGCCTGGACAGCTCCAAATCAACAGACATCTGCTGGTATTTTCAGCTTCTAAGGAAACACTTGACACTTTTTTCCCCTCCACCACAGTCTTTTCAGAACATGTCCACGTTCATCTGGCTTGGGGTTACCATATTTGTAAAACATGAGTAATTGGAGAAGCTGAGCTAATTGTGGAGCAGCAAACTCAGCGACTCAGAGGGAGCTCAGGTCTTCAGACAGCCATTGGAAATGCTGCTTTGGGATGGAAAATACAGTGGGTGAAGGCTTGAGCTTCTCTTTCCCTGTCTCCTGGTAATGCAGAGGAAAGATAAACGTTCCAGGGTGTGGAACAGAGCCCTGGTTCCTGCCTCAGTCAGGTGCTGGGCTGGGACAGGTCCCATTTCATGCAGGTGTCAACTTTTGGATGTCACTGACCTCCAGAGAGCTCTCAGTGTGATTTCCAGATTGCTGACCACACTGCAGAGGGGCAGGGGCTCCCAGTTAAAGGAAACCCTAAATAAAGGCATGCAAAGCAGAGAGAACAGCTGCTCTCTGGCTCGTGAGCATCAGCTGAGGCTCTGGAATGAGCTCCCCAAAATCCTGTCCCTGAAACAAGCACTGAAGACCTGGGGACAGCGTCCTGCACGTGACCCCACACCAACACAGGTACCAGGGTTGGCTCTTTGGAGCCCTGTGGTGTTGACTAATAAACAGCTCATAACAATAACAGGATGACAATTGGCAATCAAATGAAAATATTCGGTATGAAAGAAATCATTTTCTCCTACAAGGTGCTGTTAAGCAGCAGTCTCAAGGTGTTGTTGACTGAATAAATAATAGTTTTCATTATTAAGGCATTCATAGTCAGCATGTTCCATACTCATCATTACCATTTTTATTTTAAAAAAACCCTAAAAATCTACTTTTCCTTTATGGCAAGGCTTGGGAATGACAGATGATCCATCAGCTTATCTGCTGATTTTTAATGACAGCATTTTGCATTCATTATTCCCTACTTAAATCACTCTTTTTAAAAGGGGAATAACTTATTTCTTCCTCTTGTCACTAGAGAAATTAACTGGAACACCATTAAGAAGTGCTTGTCTAACAAAAAGATACACCAGTCACAGACTGAGAAAACCAGCATGGACATAAACTGTCCGAGAGGGAGAGTGAAAATAGGAACCCAAAAATCTCCACTATCCCTTCACTGCCAAGGTCAACACTTCCAGATCGAAATCTCTGCCCCGAAAACCCCCGGGAGAAAAGACACAATAATTCTTTTTGCTTGTGCAGGAGCTGAGGTGGGTGAACCCCCGGCGCAGGAAGGGTCTCCCTGTCACCCAGAATTTTCTTAGCCTTCTGATGTTTCATATTGGAGTCAGAGTTTCTCACTTTCCCATGCCTTTTAACATAAACAAAGAATTGTCTTTTGTAAATATGGCCAATGTTTGCATTCCTTCAGATGGGAGGAGAATGTGATTGACAGTCTGATTGACCAATGTGGTTGAGAGGTGGGAATTTCACCTTCCAATCCATTGTCACCTTGATAAAAGTATATATTTGGAAATTAATAAACAAACACTCTTTTTGGCCTCAGCGCTGCATCTCAAAAGATTCCAGGTCTCTGTGTGATCATTTCGTGTCCGACTGCATCATCCCCCCTGTCCCAGCTCAGGGATATTTCCCTGGGGAAGCCGAGGCTGCAGCTCAGGCAGCAGCTGCAGCAGCCCTGTGCAAGCACTGGGCAGCAGGGGTGAGCCCTGCCAGCCCTGCTGCTGCCCAGCAGCCACACAAATGCAGCACCCATGCAGGAGAGCAGCCCCCAACAGCAAAGCTCTCCTTGGGATTTGCACCTGCCAAGCTCTTGAGCCCAGCGAGCCCAAGAACTGCAGAAGAGCCAAACCAGTTCATTAATTATGCCAACAACAACAACAACAACAACAACAAAAAAAGGCATTTTTGCAAGATCAAGTTATTGGCAGTTGGTTTTAAGGAAAGCTTTTTTGCTAAAGCTTTAGTGATTTGCCTTAATGACTGCAATATTTCACAGTGAAGCCCTGAACAAGTGTCCTGGGAAAATCCACACAGACCAACTGGTACTGAAAGAGTCAACACTGCTTCTGAGTGTGAGTTCCCAAAGACAGGATGGCCAGGTTTGTAATAAAATGGCATTTTCAGCCAAGGGATTCCCCTGTTTCAAGCCCAGTGAGATGAGTTGGTGCAAAGTGCTTAACTCCCATTTATCTTTTCAAACAAACACCAGGGTTTACAAGAAGCAAACAAAAATCACGTGCTGACACTGACAAAAGCATCAGCCAATTTTCCATTTTTCCTTTTACAAGAGTTTATAACTTTTTAAGTTAACCATAAAAACATAAACATAAAAACAGTTTGTAACTTTTTAAGTTGTAAACACAGGTGAGGCATATTAATGGCAAAATGAGTGAAACATTCTAACTAAAGCAAAAAATAATTTATGCAAAGTTAATGCTGGGTTGTTTTATAATGTATTTGGCACAGATGATTCTAATAAATCAATGTAACAAACTTAATATTTGCCTGTCTAGCAACAGCACCTCCTAACAATAAAATGAGTTTAAGTTTTGGCTAAATGCCTAATAAATGAGTTGTTAGCTTTTGTACTTTAATGCACTGGCTATTAAGTAAGCAAGTCAACACATCACGAATGGAATCCAAATGTGTGCAGTAGGCTTTGCTGCAAGCCAAACTCATAAATTGGTAAAAGAAGGAATTAAACACACCTCAAACACCAGCTCCCCGATTTTGCATTCATTCAGTAATCTTTTCCAGTCTATTATATCAAAGAACAATCCAATTATGGCACTTAAATCCCTGTGTACAGTTGCCAAAAATAAATTCCTTAGCAACACGTGAAATACCCCCGGAAATGTTCCTGCACCACAGAAAATTCCAGTTTCTGATTTCCACAGTATTCCAGGTACGACACACTAATGCCTGTCATTAGACAGAACATGGCTCACCATCAAGGCTTTTATTTTCTGCATTTTGGTGTCTCTAATGGCAGGCTCTGAGCACTTTATCATTTATCCTTTATCATTACACCTGCCACGCACGGAAACCAGGCAGGTACTTCAGAGCAAGTGGGTACTTAAGTGGCACCCTACATGAAGGGGCTCTCCTGAGCCTGGAATAGCTTTGCAAGCCGGGACTACGTTAAAAAAAGTACAATATTTACAGAACAATCAGGTCATGCTTCCGTGGCATGAGGGTTTGGGTCATGTGTCTTCCCTCCCCCTGGGGTTTCCATAGGGATCCATGAAGATTTCCCATCAGTGAGGGGATGGGAGGTAACTGAAGCTGCTGCACGGGTGCAGCCCACATTTATGAGATGAACTGTACTAAGAATTGTGTTTCCTGGGTATTCACCTCAGCAAACAGCAAGGGAAAGGCTACTTCGAGCCATCAAGGGGGAAAAGGTGATTAAATTATGGAAACAACACCCCAAAATCCAACACAGAACCATTCTGTTCCTGGAGCCAGGACTCTGATCTGCTGTGAGAGTGATGAGTTCAGCAGCCACGGTTACCTGGGCTTTAGCACTCACACTTCAGGCATCAACCAGCACAGCTGCAAAGTGCCCACAGAGCTCTGCAAAACTTTAGAAATTCCCCACAATTGGACGGATTTTCGTCACGGACCTCCTGAGGCAGCTCACGCCCCCGTGGCCATTAAAACACGCTGCTCAGGGAAGAGCAGGCAGGAAACCAGCAGAGGCCTGGAGGAGCCCATTGACTGTGAATATGTCATCATTCCCTTTGGCACCCAGCGTGGAAAAAGCAGGCAAGCTCCACTGGATGAAGAACGATTTCAGCAGTCACTCACTCATCTGCACGCCCTGGAAATTGGCTCCCAGCCTCCCCCGCCACCTTCTTGCACTCCTAATTATACAGACCACCCTACCCTGAAATTAAACTTTCCCAACTGTTACATCAGTATTAAGCTTCACATCGAGGAATGATCTGCTCAAAACGGAGGTAATTAGGTCGAATTAAAAAACAAGAGTAATTTCAGAATGATTTGGTTTGCTTTTCTGTTGCTCAGAATAGGGTTTGGATCAGATTCCTTGCACTGAACTCATGGAGAGTTTATTTAAGCCACTCCTTTGCATGTTCACCTCTGCAGCAAGGAAGAGACCAAAAGGTCTGGAGTTCCAATGTTTGGGTTTCATTGCTTTTTTTTTTCCCTAATATTTTTCTAATTCATTGTGGTCCTTTTAAACAAATGCTGCCAGAAGAAATTTTCTGCATTTTTCTCTGGGTTTGCACAAAGCTTTCTACTGGTTTGACAAGCCCAGAGATCTTTATCAAACATTAATTTTCTAAGTCATTTTCATGCCTCTGTACTGAGTTCATCCAACAAGATTTCCTTATTTTCCAAAATTTCCAGACAACAGAACACTGACTTTGCTGGGGCTCCCTGCACTGCACACCAGGCTGCTCCAGCTACCAGAGATTTATTTATTCAGAATGTTTTGGGCCTTAACGCGGGATGGAACAAGATGGAACAAGAAGAGTGGCTAAGCCATCACCTCCCTGGTGAGCTGGGGCCAGGAGCAATTCCCTGCTCCAGCAGTCACTGCTCCCTCTGAGCCAGCTCTGCTGGAGCTTCTACCAGAGCAGCACCGAGCCCAGCTGAGAGAGCTGCCTGCCCAGGAGGGAATTCATGTGGCTTCCAGGATATTTGGCTCCCTGCAGGAGATGGAGACAATTTCATTGTTCTTGGACTTAGATGGAAAGAAAAAAAAAGGGGGAAAAAAATGAAAGAGGCAAAAAGACCCTCCAGAAATGATATTTGATCCTCACACCACAGTTTCTACAATGAGCTGTCCCTCCTACTGCTGTTAATTTGTCTATTATTTTTATGTCCTCTCTCAGCTACAGTGAGGTGTCAGTGCTTTCATCTAATAGGAACATTGCCAAGCTGCCCTGGGTTCTTGCATACAAAAAAGGCAGAGATGTAAAGAATAAAGGCTAGCTAAAATTCCTCTAACTCAGGTTTTCTTTGTGGCTCAGTGGAGTCATTTGAAAATGTGTGTTGATGCTTCTCACTGGAACACTTTACACAAAGCAGAGCAGACTCCGTCACTCACAATACAGGTCACAGCCTGAGAACTGGTGCATTAAAGATAAAATCCTCCTCATCAATGGCTCAGGACACAGAACTGTCTTGGGGGGTGGCCAAAGGCCGGGAAATGAACTCCTGCAGGATCTGAAGGCCACGGGCATCCTGCAGCCACAGCACATTTCTTTGCCCATAACACCTCTGACACAAGGAAAGCAGCAAGTGCCTACGAAGAGGAGGGAAACACACAACTACAAATCACCACAGCATTTGGGGCTTCTTCCCACACCTTGACCCTAATTTTTAATTCACAGCTTTCCTCTCCAAACCAGCCAAAGTCTGGCTTCATGGAAATACGGCTTTCCTGGTGGGAAGAGTTCCTGAGGAGCTGCAATGTCCTCACCTACATCAGTCTGGCAGGGGGTGACAGCAGTGGCTTTCCCTTCCCATCTCCCTGGCTTTTTCCCATCTCATCTCCCTGACTTTTTCCTCTCCATCTCCCTGGCTTTTCCCCTCTCTGTCTCCCTGGGTTTTCCCTCTCCATCTCCCTGACTTTTCCCTCTCCATCTCCCTGACTTTTCCCTTCCCATCTCCTTGGCTTTTCCCTCTCCATCTCCCTAGCTTTTCCCCTCTCCATCTCCCCGACTTTTCCCTCTACATCTCCCTGGCTTTTCCCTCTCCATCTCCCTGACTTTTCCCTCTACATCTCCCCGACTTTTCCCCTCTCTATCTCCCTGGCTTTTTTCCCTTCTCCATCTCCCTGGCTTTTTTCCCCTCTCCATCTCCCTGGCTTTTCCCTCTCCATCTCCCTGACTTTTCCCCTCTCCATCTCCCTGGGTTTTCCCTCTCCATCTCCCTGGGTTTTCCCTCTCCATCTCCCTGACTTTTTTCCCTCAGCTCTTCTCAATCCTTTCCTGCCTGCTTTACGCACCTCCCTGTGTTTCTTTCCTCCCTCTGCCCCTCTTGCTCATTCACTTCAGCCTTCTGAATGAGCTCCGTGGCATCCAGCCCGCTGCCTTTGCATGGCCTCAGACAGGACCGAGCAAGGCTGTCTGCCTGCAGCAGTTACTGCTCTTTTGTGCACAGCAACACGTGCAATTGATCTCCTGTCAGACAACTGCTGCTGCTGGTGGCACTTTACACACTCGGTGTCCCGGGGCCAAGCGAGTTCCCGTGGCAATAAACACATCAGGAGGTGTTTGATGCTTTCCCCAGCCTGGGCAGCAGCGCTGTGCTGCGTGCTACGGTGGCTGCAGCCCTTCTTGTTTATCTTCCAGGAGCACCCAGCTCCTCACTGCAGCACCAGCCGGCCCTGTGCCCAAGTGACACCGGGGACAAGCACAGCGCAGCCTCCAGGAGGCCAAGGCACTGCAGTAAATCAGCTCAGCACACCCCTGGCTCTGCCTGCGAGACAGGGATTGGGAATCTCTGCCCCACAGCCCCTTTCCCGGTGCCTTGGAGGCAGCGCCAGAGTCCAGTGTGTCATTCTGGAGCAGAGTCGGGGGGAATTCAACACAGAAACAGCTCCAAAGGGAGCTCTGAGAGAGAGTTTGTCTGAAAGAGAGGGGCTGAGTAGCCCAGGAAGCTTCAGGTTCCACATTTGCTTATTGCCCCATGGAGTGGGCACTGGAATGTGCAGGGGGGACTGGAATGTGCAGAGGGGACTGGAATGTGCAGGGGGCACTGGAATGTGCAGTGGGGACTGGAATGTGCAGTGGGGACTGGAATGTGCAGGGGGCACTGGAATATGCAGAGGGGACTGGAATGTGCAGAGGGGACTGGAATGTGCAGGGGGNNGGACTGGTGCTCATTCCCCACAGGGACAGCAGGCTCAGAGCTGTCACTTGTGCCAGCTTTGCCACAAACTCTGCCAAAGTGAGCACAGAGAGGGAAAATACCTGAGCTCTGCAGAGCCACACTTATGAGATGAACTGTACTAACAATTGTGTTTCCTGGGTATTCACCTCAGCAAACACCAAGGGAAAGGTTACTTCGAGCCATCAAGGGGAAAAAGGTGATTAAATTATGGAAACAACACCCCAAAATCCAACACAGAACCATTCTGTTCCTGGAGCCAGGACTCTGATCTGCTGTGAGAGTGATGAGTTCAGCAGCCACGGTTACCTGGGCTTTAGCACTCACACTTCAGGCATCAGTTTGAGCCCCAGTTCTCGTTTTCAAGGCATACCCAAAGCTTTGAAAAGAAAACCAAATGATGCATCTTTGCTCAGCTGATCATCCACTCCAGTAACACATAAATAAATATACCCACAAATCTGAACTGGCAGCAAATTTTACACCTTTCTTTTGGCTGATGTTCCTGATTCAAAGGGTATTCACAAGCACAGGAAAAAAGTGAATTACATTAAAACAGGAGGATGTATTTGCATGCCTAAAAATACATAAACTAACTGCTTTTCCTGTTTTAAAGATACATTACAATTACAGTTTTATAAAATAAGCTAATAATTTTAATTCTGTAAACAGCTCTTAAAATAGTAAAGAAATTGAATTATCATAATAGAATCTTAATTCTTCATTCAAATTTAAAGACAGAGGGTGTCAAGTGTTAGAGCTGAGCTGGACTGAATCAATTTAAAAAATATATAAATTTCCAGGTAAGAGAATAAATACTTCTGAGGACACCTGGAAAAAAAAGCCTTCTGAAGATTTCACTCTTTCTACTTCTGCATGCTGAGTGCCCCTCATGCAAGTTTAATTCATGCAGTGATGGATATCCTGAGAGACAGAACTGCATTATAGACATGAAGATAAAATAATCCCTAGGTGAGAAGAACCAGTTTGGTCTCAATAAGGCTCTACTCAGCACTGCAGGTTAAATCAATTTTATTAACTTTGCTAGTTAGCATAAATATGACCTTCCTGATTAAAACACTGGTTTGTCAAGGATCAGGCTCTCCTTACCTGGTAATAATCCCATCCAATTTAATGACCGTTCCTGAGGAAGGAAAATGATCTCAGTGTATTTCAGAGCAGCTGTCTGGCCTCAGTTTTTGTGCTGGTGCCATGCCCTGTGTCCTGAACCACAGGCTGGGTCACACGAAGTGTTTGTCCTTCAGCTTCCCAGCAAGGAGAACACCCAGCACATGAAATCTGTTCTGTTCTGGAGCCTTTCACACGAGACCATGGGAACTCAGCTCCTGCTCAGCGCTGGTTTGAAAGGACCCAATCCCACAAAATGCCAAATCATTCTGGCAAAGCTCCTGCAATGCTGTTCCTGAGGGTACCAGCCCTGAGTTATGGGGTACCACAGCCTGACCAGGGCCTCAACACCACACAAAAGAACTTCACCAGGGCACAGTGATGAGCAGAGCAGGAAAAGCCCGCGAGTTTATTTACAAAACTCAATTTTATACTTTCCCAAAGGCGCCTGTGGGATGGAGGATGAAATCTTGACATTGGTCAAGACAACTGTCAATCAACTTTCTCCTCCTACCTAAAAATACGTAACCAATTAAGGACAGTTAGGAAAACAAAGCTGTTGTTTATAGTAAAAGTGTGGGGAAGTAAAAATTCTGCCTCCCATATGAAAGACAAATCAGAAAGCCCAGAAAAACCCTCAAAACCAGGGTGAGAGACCAGGCTCTCAGGGCATTTTTTCAAGCCCTCTTGCCCTGGCCCCACTGCAGAGTGATATATGGCATGTCCCTGAAATGCTTCCAGAGAACTCTCAGGAGCAAAGGACACAAGAATTGCAAGGCTCCATCCATCTTTTGGCAAATGCAGTGGAAAAAACCTGCACAGTCTTTTACAACGTGGGATCTGTTTGCAGGAAACCACCAAGGACTCGTGTCTGGTAGACTCCCAAATATTTGGCTGTGTATTTCAAAAGCATTTCTTGCACTAATTTCAGCATTAACTGCCCCGGGTGAGATCCCAGCCCTTCAGCAGCTCAGCTGTTCTGCACAGAGGGCTGCAAACACCTGATTTTCAGCAGAGCCCACCAGCCCTGGCTTCCTTGCAGGGCGTGCTCAAAGCAGAAATCCACACAGATCCTCTCCCATGGAATGGAAGTGCTGGTTCCCAGCTGCAGGCACACAGCAAAAACTAGTTGTGCTTGAAGAATAAAATGTGTCTTTTGGAGCCAAAACGCTGCTGCTTCTATGTTCCCCACCGAAATGAGATTCTCAGAGCTCTGCCTCAAGGAGAGGGCTGGAGGGAGAAGAGATGCAGATGGCAGCAACCAATCCCCTCACTCAACGAGTTACCAAAAAAGTCCTTTGAGATGGCAAAAATAAGGGCAAAGCAAGGCTCCACACAGATCAGAAAAGATGTGGGCATATATACTGGTGTGTGTATATTTAAAATAAATCTCTTCTTCTTAAGCTCTTTGTTCAACTGCATTATCAAAAAAGAGGTTTTAAATACAAGCTTATGGGTCTACTAAAGAGGTGAATTTATGAATGTATTCCTAACAAAACACACTCTGGAAGGCTTTAATCTATGAATTGTGACAAGCTTGGACAAAATGGATTTTTAATAGAATATAATGTAAACTGCCTGAAACACTGTGATAAGGAATTTTTTTTTTAAGTAATGCACAAAAAAGGCAACGATGCACTCTGCATGAAAGGAGGAAAGGTCTTAATTTAAAGCATTTTAATGGACACTCAATTTGCGTAGGGAAATGTGAGAAATGGAGATGAAAAACTCACGATAGCAGTAGCACTGCAGAGGGGAGAGGGAGAAAGATTAGAAAAGTAAGCAAATTTGAAAATGCTCCAGCTGATAAGAGGGGCTGAAAGGAACTCAGGCAGGATTAGAGCATGTCACAGCCCAGAGTCACTGTCAGGGCTCTTATCAGAGCTGAGCACTGGGCAAAGCACAGCCCCAGTGCAGAGCAGACCTGGCTGGGGTGAAGGGCACCAGGAGGGCACAGATATCACTCAGGGTGCTTGTGGCTCACGGGGATTTCTCCTTTCCCCTGCTCTGATGGGGCTTTCCAGCCTGCACAAAGCCTGAGGGAGGCTCAGGCCCACCCTGAGCTCGGCCAAATCTCAGCCAGAAATAAGCTAAGCTCAGCTCAGGGGCTCAGTCTGTTACATGAACATAATATATTTTTCCCTGCAGAGAAATAGTCTCTGGGAAAGCAGAGAAATGCAGCACAAGTTCTGTAAACAATTCTCTCCTGCATCTCTGTCTTCCACGAGATGGGGATTTGTTTTCTTTCCTGACCAGTGGGTGAAGTTTTGGTATCTCCCTGGTATGGGAAGGATTGTGGGGAAGATGGTTCTGCACGGAGCAGGGAAAGAAG
>VYXD01004970.1:0-91170 GCA_013397195.1 Hylia prasina
CAACCTTAATGATTCTGTGATTAGAGAATATTAGCCAATTTGTTTCACATCTGCCTTGCAAGGCTCATTTCTCCCAACATGAAGGTGGATTTATGGTAATCCATTGCATTACTGGCATTTTCATCTTTCTTTAGTCCATACCTTGATTCTTTTGCCTAAGAGTTTCTCCTCCAGCATAACTGAAAATCTCTAATTCTTTTAGTGTTAGGCATTTCTCTGGGATGTTTATCCCATGAGTCTTTTGCAAAATCCAAATTGTTTCTGAAAAGATTTGAATGCAGTGGACAGTTGAGTGACGGAGCAGTCAGCTGTCAGTGTAGAATGAGAATCACAGAATAAGCTGAGTTGGAAGAGACCCATCAGGATCGTGGAGTCCAACCCCTGGCCCTGCACAGGACACCCCAAGAATCACACCATGTGTCAGAGCATTGTGTAAATGCTTCTTGAGCTCTGTCAGCCTTGGTGCTGTGACCACTGGGAAGCCTCTTCCAGTGCCCAAGCACCCTCTGGGAGAAAAACTTTTCCCTGAACCTCCCCCTACTCAGGTTCAAGCTATTTCCTCTGTGTTTAAGCAGCACTGTAGTTATTAATGCTGCATTCCCCCTCTGCAGGTGGTGGCCTGAGACCCGTACATCCTGATTTTTTACTACTGTTAAACAGATGAATCTGACATTTAAATTCCCTTGAAAACTCATTATTTTCTGGCTCAGATTCACTTAAGATCTCAGCAAAGCTTCCATAAAATGGCCTGTGATTGAGATAGGAGTTCTTTCCTCTCTTCCCTTGTATGGGGCACCATATGTGGTGATGTGTGCCTGTTAACTGCAGGTGGGGTGTTAAATTCACTAACACCTGCTGCTAATTCTGCTGAGTAGGTAAACAGGCCCATGCTGTTGTTCTTCCCTAGCTGCTTCCATCTGCAGTGAGGTGAAATCTGAGGGGCTGCACCTTGCATTCATTTGCAAAGCAAACTCATTCCTAGGTGTGAGCAGTTTTGGGGAGAAGGAAAGGACAAAGAACATCCAGACATCAAAGCAGCAGTCTGTGTCCAAAGCATACCCCAATGCAGTTTCATGGCTGCCAGCAGAGAGGGGTAGCCAGCCATGCAGACAACAGCTGCACTGCCAAGGAACAAAATTACAGAGCCAGATGTTCCTCTTGGAAGTACATTACACTGAACTTGGTAGATGAGTGCAGTAGCTGCCAAGTGTTTCTCTTATTTGGTCATAGGTAATGATTCCTCTATCAGGGAATGTGGAGGAAAAAGACCACACAGAATATCCTCATCAAAACGCTGTAGTTGAAACATTAACTTCTCTTGGACCAGAAGGATTTGGGAGCTCCATGGCAACCTTCACATCTTGTTTGAAGGATAATGTTGTTTACTACCAGGCACGAAGTGAGAAACTTACAGCTACTGAAGCCAAATGCTTTCAAGGTATTTGCTACTGAAAGGTGACTAAGAGACAATTTTTATAGCAACCACAGTTGTTTGTGGGCGCTGTTGTAGTTCTCAGCTCAGGCTGCAAGTGAGAAGGAGAGCTGCTGGTTCTGTCTCTGAAGCAAATACCAGGAGGTCGGGTTTCTGAGGACGAGTTCGTGCTGCAGACCCAGCCCAGGTTTAAAGAAGCCAGCTGGATGTGAGCAGGGACTGGCCACGGCAGTGCTGAGCACCTTCACCAGCCGTGTCTGTGCCCATGGGAAGATGGGGAAGGCTGAATTTCTGTCTGGAGCTAACACTGCCAGGGTCCATGGTGCTCTGCAAGGCAGCATTTGGGTTCACAGGCTCAGATTCATGCCAGCCACTTGAATGCAGCTCATAAAAGTGGCTGACTTGGGGCTTCTGGTTGCCAACAGAGAACTGATGATTCTTTAGGGAGATCCACTACAGACCCCTGTAAGACTCACCTAATGAGAACTTAGATGACTGAATCTTTGGAAAGAGGGAATATTGGCATCTCTGAGATAACTGGAGAGATAATTCCCATCTTGCATGTCTTCAGTCATCTTTCTTAAACTCTCTGAATATGATAATTCTCTCCTAGGACTCCCAAGTTGTAAACTCTGTTCTTTTAAAAGCACCTTCTATTTAATAACCAAAGAAAGGCACAATAGTCCAAATCCCTCTGCCAAATAAATCTGTCAGTAAGGAACTCACCCCTAAAAATTACTTTGGCCCAACATTTCCTGTACATATTAAAGTTACTCCTGCAGCATCAACAATTTTAAGATTCTATATCTCAGGGATTGCAACAGAGTCCAGAAGAGCTACAGATCATAAATGAAACCTGCAGATCATACTGAGATTTTTTTTTTTCCTAATCACATGGAGTTCATGGCCCTACTACTCATCTGGGAAGAGAGGGAAAAGGTCAGGTTAAACACTGAGGGTTTGGAGCGAGAGCACACCGAGCTGCCTGCGCATTTTCCGGGGATTTAAGGACAATAAGTTTCTCTCCCCACCTAGTGGTCACTAAGAGCCTTTTAGCAGAACAGCAGCCTCAACCAGGGCGCTCAGTAGCAGATCCATTTTCTGATTTGTCGACAAAACAGGAAGATCAGGGAGGAGGTGGTTGCTCCCTTTGCTGTAGGTTAGCTAGCTAAGATGAAAGCAGAGAGGAGGATCCCTGGAGGATTCCCTTTTTTCCCCCAAAAGACTCTTAAAATACAGCAGGGTAAGAAACTGAACTGCTGGTAGGAAATGACAGTGAGCCAATGATTGGGCTGTGGCCACTGCAATCCTCCTTCTGTGGGTTTTGTGGTGAGTGAGAGCAAGTTTGAAATGTGACAGGCACAGAAACATCTTCACTGCTTAACAGTGTGTTTGGCCTGGCTGAGGTTAATTCTTCCTGTAAACAGCACTGAGGGGAGAGGAACGTGAAATTAAAATGAATATGGATGTTAAGCAAAGTTGATGCTGACTCACCTAAATATGAATAAGGAAGTCAGGAGAGTAAGCAGTGAAAGCAAAGTTTGAATTCTTCCCATTCCGATGCCCTGAGGTGTTATCAGTAACTTGAGGAAAATATATGTGAAGCAAAAACATGGTCATAGTACATAAGCTCTCCCTGAGACTACTCATCACACATATCATGTGGGTAGTGGTCATTAAGGGAAAAGTGCTTTTTTTTTCCCTCCTACCCCTCTTTTAGGGCAGGTCACCAGACATCACAGAGACGAGCCCTGGTGGCACTTTGTGCTGACTCTGGGTTACCCAGGGATGTCTCCCTGCCTCAGAACTAGCTGATCTCCTGCTGTGTTTCCCAGAACTTCGGTGCAATTTTGTTAATTTGTAGCTGTGAAATGAGGGTAATGATATTTTTCTTGCTGTGAATAAAACTTGGAAAATGAAAGTTGAAAACTGCAATTAAATGCTGTCAAAAGTGCTGACAGAGGCTTATCGTTTACAGGGCAGCTCGGGTGTCTTTTCCTCCAGCTAGAAAAGTCCCAGGAAGCCTCTGTCCTGTCCCACCTGTGGAGGCAGGGCCAAGGGTCTGGATCATCAGCTCCTGCCCCAACAGACAAACTTCCCAGAAGAATTTTGTAGAAAATGCCTGGAACTTAAGGATGCACTGAGCTCTTTGTCCCTCCCCTCTGGATGCAGACCCAGGTGATGTGTGGGGACACTGGGCAGAGGAGGGACTCAGAGGTTGCTCGCTCACAGTGCCACTCCACCACCTGGGATACCCAATTCACTGCTGGCTGATGAGCTTTCCCCTCCTGCACACTAATAAAGTCTTCTAACTGAGATTTGAACTGCTCTCAGCTCCAGCAAATTGGGACAAGCTTCCCTGGAGAGCAGACAGACATCTCCCCTCAGACTTCCCACCACTTGTCTCAGGCGTCAGACTGACTTTGTCTTTAATAAATACCTAAACTAGGAGCAGAATCTGAAAGCCCATGGGAAGGGATCAAATTATCCTGTGGCTGAGGTGAGCAGGAGAAAAAAGGTCTGGCAAAAGGTTTCCACATGTGACACCACATTTCTGAAAGGTACTGTGGGATGTTTTGGATGGAAGAAATGCAAGTTAAATTCCTTCTCATATAAAACCTAGTTATTATTTTCTCCACTTGAATCTACAGAGACCTTCATGCTGTGCCTTACAGTGGTATAATAAAGCAGATGGAGAGAAATGTGCATCCTCCCTCTAGCTCTCTTATCAATACCTCTGCTGAACAGTAAATAACAGGGAAATGGAGCACACTTGTCAATGTTCCCAGCTGCTGTCTCTTTCTCTAAACATACAGTCAGATATTTATTGCTAACTGTTCTGAAATATATAACAGCATGGGACAGGGCTGTGGACACATTGGCTTGCTTAAATAAGATATTACTGACAGCCAGTGTTAGATATCTTGGGGTTTTTATATTTTTATTTTCAGTAGATGTTTCCCTTACAGAGGATGCCAGAGAAGCTGTTAAGGCAGTGAAAGGTAGATTAACTGACTAATTTCAAATTAGGCTAGGTAGACAGCTAACCCTAATTTACACCTTGAACACCTGAAGGGTGTGTTTGTAGGGGTGTGGGGCTGATGATGCATCACACAGCTCTGTGAGCCTGGAGGGGCAGTGCATCCCCTTCCCCACCAGCATCCTGTCCCTTGGCCCTGCCTGGTCACACCCGGTTCTGGTTTGTCTGTGGGCATGTCCTGGCCCCTTTGGTGGGTAGGACCCTCTTAACCTGCATGTTTCTGAAGCTTCACTTTAGGTCATTAACATGATGAATGGAAATACTGAGTGCAACTGAGCAGGATGGACCACCTCAGGAGCCTGGTGGCATTGTGTGCTCTCAGTCTGAGGGACAGATTGTTGGGACACCTTTTTGCAAGCTCCTGGAAACCACACTTCCCTTGTTTCTCATCACTGAAATCAAGACATCCAACATCTATCACCTTCTGCTTTCCCACTCATCCTGTCAAAGAGGAAAATGAGTTTGGGTTGCATACAATGTGTTCTTGACATTCACTCTAGCTGTTTTTAAAATCACTTTATAGTTCTCCTGGTGTTTATAAACAGATTGTTTAATAATTTGCACTATTCTTTTTCCAGACTGATGGATTTTTGGTTCCCCAGACCCTCATTTTCCACCTTTAAAAGTGAGAGGCACTCTCTTTACTCTCCTGGTGCACAACACAAAACATTTTATGCAAAGAAACAGCAAGTTAATATTGCATTGTAGCAACTATTCTGAGTCATCCTGAGGATTAAACAGGAACAACAGCAGTGGTAGGACCTGAATGTTCAGAGAGATAACAAGGCAGCAGGGAAAGGCTGTGCCAGCAGCAGCATCCCACCTCTGCGGAGGGTGGGTGGCAGCAGTGGTGGCTCAGTCAGGACGGGCTGCAGGGAGAAAAGCACCTGCCAGACAAGAATTGCACGTGCTGGAGCATCACCAGAATCCAAACATTTGGGTGTTTGGCTGCTGGTATTTTGATATTTTGGCAGAGGTGCACTGCTGTCCTTTTCCCAGTGTGGAAAAGCCAAACTTGCCTTTTCCAGAATGCACTAGTGGACTGAAAGGACTGACAGGCCAAAGTCAGACATGTAACTTCTATCGCACCCACATTAATCCCTGATGTTGGAAAAAATGAAAGAACCCTGTAGTTTAATAAAAACTGAACAAAGTTCCCAAACAGTTTATTTTTTAAAAAATTACTTTTTCTTTGGCAATGCTTGATTGACCTATTTTGGTTGATTAGGTACTGGGACATGATGCTTATATAAACTTTCTTAATAAGCTGTGGTAGACACAAGCATCCCTTATGGAAACTATTATCTTCTTGCTGCATTGTTTTTATTGTTCAGAATATAACACAAGGCAAAAATACAGAGAATTCAGAAGACACTTTTATCATTAATGATATCATAGTTTTCCCTTTGCCTATCTTTCCATTAAGGAAATAAATGCTTAAATCTAAGTGTACTATTGCTGTCTTGGATGTGTTTGTAATTTCTGTTCCTCATAGCTTAGAGAATTAAAATTTGGGGAAATCCCGTCATTCTGTCATGATGAATTTCAGTTTCTAACACTCTTGATATGTACCATCACATGAAATATTTTTTTATTTAACATTAAGGAGGAATTGTGATGGGATTGCAGAGGTTCCTGGGGTTCTCTCTTTACAGTGTAGGATTGTGTCTCAACCTTATCTCCTTGCTATGAAATGTGAATCCTGTGCATGGCCATACAAGTCAACACTCTGAAGGACGCAAGGGGAGGACCGAATTCCTGTAGGTGAGGGAATATTTTAGCCAAAAATGAACGCAGGATTTGAAGTGAGGCCTCACCAATGCCCAGTAGAGGCAATCACTTCCCTGGTTCTGCTGGCCACACTATTGCTGATACAGGTCAGGTGCCTCCTTGGCCACCTGGGCACACCTGGTCATGATAAATATTGCTAAATCAGGTCCCTCTTTGAGTTCTACCACTGTGTTCTTTCCTTCACACCACGAGTTTTCAGTAACCTTTGCTGATGGCAAGTAGCTTTCTTTTCCCAGTGCCTTTCTGCAGTGCTTCCCCACGTGACAGACAAAATCATTTCAAAGTGATTACTTTTTTCTTAATAGTAAAGCAGCTGCATCATGTTCCCAAGTCAAATATCCTCATTATTTAAAACAGATCTCTTCTTCATTCCTTCAGTATTTGGTCAGAAGAAATTAAGCCAGCAGAAAAAATGGTCACAAAGCCCAGTTGCCAAATATTTCCATTACAGAGAGCTCTCAGTCAAGTGTCTGCAGACTTAATGAACAGGAACTGCAGCCAAGTTCACAGCACTTTGGGGACAATTTAATGGGAAGCTCACAGGACAGACTGCAGCTCACTTATGTAGGTATATAATNTACCTTCATATATATATATATATATGTTAATATATATATATATATGTATATATATTATACCCTTCTCTCCCTAAAAGAGCACTTAAAATGTGGAAGATATGACCGTAGGGTCACTAGCAGTATACAGGAAAGTCCTTCAGGAAAACTTGTCAGTACAGTGGTGTGCAATAAATAGTTGACATCAAAGCACACTCACCTTGGTTCCTGAGGAAGTGACCCAAGGGCTGCTTAGGAAAATTAATCCTTTGCTTCCAGTGAGATCAGGGGTACTGGCTTCAGTACTCATGTCCTGGTGTTCCCTGGTAATGGAGAAACGTGTGGGACCCCATGGTTAGGAAGCAAGACCTATTTTAACTTTTAACAAACCATAGCTGGGGAGACACCTTGCAAGGCAAACACCATCACTTTTTTCTTTCTTTTGCAGCTGACAAAATGGCCCTGACTAGGGAAACAACATCTTGCATCCTAAGAATATATCTAAATAAAAGTGAGGTGAAAGTGGGCACTGACAACAACATTACCTCAGTGGCACTGGCGTGGCTGGGTATTTAGGAATAACCTGGAGATGTTGAACAGCCTTTGGTGCAAACACTCTTCTATTTCGGTAATAACCTCACTGAGTTAGTGGTGCAACACTTCTAAAGCAACTCAGAAGAGCATCTGTCCCTGTCAAAATGAAACATTAAATAAATACATAGCAGAAATCAGCCATGGAGTGTAACTTGAGGATGATGAATTGACACCAATCACCTAGAAAGAGCAGAGACTGAGGGAATTACACTTTATGAAACAGGCTGTTGAAAAAGCTGGAATATATATAACCTTTTAAAAATGGGAAAGAATCCGGGCCCGCATCCTAAGTCAGTGAAGGGGACGTGAGGAAAAGGTACACATTTCTTTTTCTCCTGGTTAATTGGCTGGCTTGCCCTATCCTGTGGGGTTATCTTTTTAAATAAAACCTAGTTAAGTGATGTTTGAGCAGTCAGGCCACCCATAATTCAGCCTGGCAAGTTGCTGGCCCTCTGCAGCTGGCTCTGAAGGTACAGAGGACATAGCAGTCCCAATCTGCTGAGGAAATGGGATATTTCTTTTTGGCTTTGGGGAGACAAAGAAATGCACAGCTCCACAATAACCTACAAAACACGTGAAAGCTGAAGCCTTCTCCTTTTCTGGGGAATGGAAATTGATTAGATACCTCCTGAAGGCAGGCAGCAAAGGTTTGCTAGGATTAAGCTTTTGCTTCATTTCTGCTCCCTTGGAAAGAGCTGATGGTGCTGCAAAGACCAAGAGAGACTGTTGGATGGAGAAAAAAAATAAAAAGAAATTCTAGGATATATTTAAATGTTAAATAATGCTTAATGTGTGGTGTCTGAGACAGAATGTGCTTAATTAGGGGAATGGGAAATCTGTCTAAGAAAATGAATGAGTATTGACTGAAGATTTGGGGGGAGGGGACTAAACTGACCCAGGGTGTCATTTTTGTGTTGCTCTTGGGATGAGTTTGGCACAAACTGTAAAAATGTCCAAAAGAGGTAAAAAGATAATTGTTGATTATTTGCACTTAGCCTTGCTCAGGGCAGTTGCTGTTCACAGCTGAGTCTCCTGAGAGGATTAGTAATACAACTAATGAAGACTAATAATGCAGGTAAATTAGTTTGTATCTGATGTAATGGACTATTTTTGAAACGCTAATGATGTAACTGGGAAATCTGTACTCATTTTCAAGTTCCAGATGGTTTTAGAGCTAAGTCTGATTTTCTGAAAAAATGTCTCAGATGCATCATCTTCAGAACATCTGTATTTCAATTATGTCTGCCTTGTCCTGTTATGATGAGCAAGGTATGAATTTTCCTCTACTCTTCCAGAAAATGTGATTTATGATTTTTTACTGTACAGCAGGAATAGCAAAATGAGCATCCAAATTAAGTCAGAAAGAGGCAAGTATGGGTGCTGTGCAGGGATGGGGTCCAGATTTGGTTAATTACTTCACACTGAAGGAGCAGCCATGTAAGAAATGAAATCTCTGCCCTGTGTGTGATTTGGCAACTCCTCAAAACAACCAACTCATACCATAAACTGAACTCTTGACACTGCCTGCCCACCTATGACAGCACATTGGGATTTTTGCCTCTCAGTCTGTCTTCCACATGCACATGGTGTTCTTGGCTGGTGTCTGGAGGCTTGGTAAGACTCAGGCTGAACTTGCTTCCAGCTGAGTTTGGATAGTTCATCCCCTTGGGAAGTGGGGGGCAGGCGAGCAGAAGAGATGAGACTGCAGAGCAATGCACCCTCATCTTCTTTCCTTCTTCATACCAAATCTGGGATTTGGTAGCAGGGGTTTGATATGAGGACAGGGAACACTCCCCCATTATTTTTCAAGAACAGTTTTTTTCAGCACTTTTCAAAGACAGGCACCTCTATTATTTTTTGTAAAAATGCATTTCAGTGCTCTGATGTTAGACTTATTCTATTCCTACCATTTGTGACCCCTTAAAAATGAATCTGCAGGCTTTTGGCAGCAAACTGAAAGCCACCAGCTGGAAGATACCCCATACCACATCTTGAAGCAGCCAACACAGTGTCTGCAAGCTTGGCATGTCCTTCCCCCCTCTGAGCACCTTACAACAGCAGAGCAAATAAACCAGCCCTTGTGTGTGTTTAGATTGTACTCCTGGCGTCTCTTTGGGTAGGAAAAGTGTGGGCAGAGCAGTGTTTTGTTCAGGTGGGGTTTTTTTGAGTGTGTACATTCTTTATGGAAAACTCTTCTCCAACAGCCAGCAGCATGTGTGTGTGATACACATCCAGGGAGAGCCTTGGAACAGATTTCCTGGAGCTCTTGCTCATGCCAGACACCTCAATACTGAAAGAAGGGTTCAGTGAGAACTCTGCCTTGCAAAATTCCTGTAAGTTTTTTAGCCCTTCTGACTTCAGTTCACAGAAAATCTTGTCATGGCCCTCTGCAGCATTGGTGTTTTGGTTTGAAAAGACAGGTGTCTGTTGGGGAAGGCAGGAGCCTCTTTTGAAATGGAAAATGTAAACCCTCTCTTTCTGAATTATTATTCTTTTGAAATTAAGGGGCTCTCAGGCAAAGATAGGAGAATAGGAATAACAGTTTTTACTAGGAAAATTAAAATAAAAATGTAGTAGTAAAAAAACCCCAACCTACTGACAGTCAGAATACAACCTGACACCCTGTTGGTCAGGGTGTTGGGAGCAGTCCAGTCAAGTCCTCCTGCAGTGACAGATGTGGTTTTGTTGGAGCAAAGATCCTGTAAAAGGGCGTGGTTTTCCTCTGAAGGTCCAGTGGTGGTGAGATGGGTCCAGTCTTCTTTTGGGAATCCAGTGAAAACAGGCTACTGTGGTGTTCCAAATCTCAGCTTTTTCTCCAGGTAGGAATGCTGGGCTCCTCCCTTTGGGTGGAGCATCTCCCAATGGGATGATGTAATTGTGTCAGCCATTCAGTGTGCCTCAATGGCCCATGAACAGAAGATATCCCCTGGAGGGAGGATGGGTCCTGGAAGAGATAAAGAAACACTGTTCCACCTGGTTTTAACAGATGGCAATGGAATACATACTTTTGGTTACATCTTGCATTGCAACCTAAGACAACTGGGAAGTTGTGGTGATTAATATGAGATACCTGTGTGTTACCTGTAGTTTAATTTCTATACCCAGCTGAAACCAGAACAAGTTATTGCAAGGAAACTGGTGAATTCCTGTGATGTCAGGAGACTGCAGCCAGCAAGTCACAGAGCCTTTAAATCCAAAGTTGTGATGATCAGAAGGTAAAACCTCGTGTGGAATAACAAGAAAAATTTCTCAGGGTTGTGTTGTAGAATAATCCATGTGAGGAGTACCAAAAGTCCAGTAAAAAGGTTTATTTGATGGGCAAGAGGAGCCTTGGTGGGTGAGTGGACACCAGCTGGGTACATGAAGCTGCAGCATGGCTTGTGCCCCTTCCTAGTGTGTCTGATTTTGTTCATGAACAATGACTACTGAACATCTTAATTTAGTCTTAATTTTGGTTATTGTTAAAGGCTTTCTTCTTTGTTGTTTCTCCAGGGAAATGTTAAATTATCCTTTTTTTTCCCTTCTCCATCTGTCTACTCCTGTTTATCTCTTCCTGGAAGAAATCCAAGTTTAGTAATTAAGGCAGTGGAACAGTCAGAGGTTGGATCAGTAGATAAAATGTAATTATAATAGATCTATGAATCTCTCTGCAGTAAATATTTTAACACCTTAGGCTAAATCCTCCATGAACACAAACAGAGTTTTTGGAGATCACACTCTTTTACACCTACTGGGGATGGGTATAAAACTGCACTGACAGCTCCATTGTGGTTGTGTGGAAAAACTTAAAAAAATTAATAAAATAAAAAAATAATTACCTTAGGAAGATGATGAGGTGCAATACCCTGCCCAACAGGCAGTTTGGATGAAATGTGTGATTTTTTTTCCTCACATCCTGTGATGTATGCTTGCTTATCTATTTCCCTTGGCAGTTTTCAAATACCCTGAAATAGAATTATGTCTGTATAGGTAAAATCTTCTGTTGCAGTGGTGAGCAGATGGATTATGTATATTAACTAGACAAGGGGTGCAACTTAATCCCCTAATTTGGGTGCTTAAGTGAGGGTTTGTGGTAGAAACATTCCACAGAAAATAAAAAGACAAAAAGATCATTTCGGAGAACAGCAGCAAATTGCCTGAAAATTCCCCAAATCCCACCATTTCTGTGTACGTTGTTTACCCTTCTGCTGAGGTCTGGAACAGGTTTCCGTGCCATAGCTAGTGACAGTCACTATTTCTGTCCTCCCTGACCTCAGAAAAGGCTCTCATGGGACATTGGCCCTGAGAGCCATTGGTCTTCCTCAGCTTCGAGCTCGGGGGAAACTGAGGTCACGTGTTACCCACTGAACCTGCAAAGTGCCAGATGTTGTGCTGTCACCTCCTGGTGAGGATCAAAGGCTGCAGAGGGACAGTGGGAATGTTGCTGGACACAGACATGGCAAGAGAAGGACTTTTGAGTGAACAATGCCCCCCTAGGTGATCAAAAGTTTTCCAAGAGACTGTGTGGATGAACCCTAACAAAAGATGAAAAATCAAAAAGAAAGTGAATATTAAAGCAATGGAAATCCTGGTGGCAATTCCTGCTTGCCAAAACTGAGGGGCACAGGTCCTGTAGGAGCAAAGGCAGCAGCAGTTAGATGGGAACAGAGAGCTTATTGCATAATGAAAGCAATTAATCCCTCAGTGTGTCCTCCTTCACAAGCAGAACCAATAACCTCATGTCATTTAAACAATGACAGCTCCACTAACTCAATAGAGAGTTTAAAGAAAACATTGAATAAGAGTGCAGCATTATTACAATAGGAAGAAAAACAGTCTTGTTGAAATATTAGGTACATGCTCCATCCTTTAAGAAACAGAGATTTCAGGGAGCTGAGAGTAGAATTTGAGTCTATAAATTTTCCTGTATTGCTGTATAACTTTATGTAACATAACACAAAGTATAACATAACATAGTGATGCAATATATAATATAAAATTTAAAAGGCATCTGTTCTTCAAAACCAGGGTCCAAGACTCATCTGGGTGGCCTCTTTCCTTATGTGGAATTGATATGAAAACTCTTACCTCAAGCTTGTGTCTGCGCTGAGTGCGTGATCAAAGGAGAAACCAAACGATCTTTAAAGTCACCAGAAAGCTGCATGTCTATCAGAGACATATTTCATTATGATTCGGGGATGCCAAAAGCATCTTTTTCCTTCAAGGTTTGCCAATTCATTTGAAAGAAGACGTAAAGGATGCATCTGTGCAAAGGCTTGGAGTTACACAGCTGGAAAAGGGGGAAACCAGTTGTTTATCCCTTCAGAAGTCTTGCATTTGCACAAGTAAACACTGCACAGGCTGGAAAGGATGTGTCCCACACCATGTCTGTGTCTAGCAGTGAGTGCTCAGAGACGAAAAGCTGTGCCTGTCTCTGACCAGAAGCTTTTGGAAGCAATAATGAGCAAAGCTCATGGCAGCACCAGCACATCTATAAAACGTAGTGATGTTCCCATAGAAGTATGCTACTGTGGTTAAGTACACACCAAGAGAAAATATACCCCATGCAGGTTTCTTGGTCAGATGGTTTCTGGGAGGGGAAGACAATTAGAAAGAGGAGTTTTCATGCATAAATCAGCTTTGTTTGGGCTGAGCAGCATTTGTGGTGTAAGAAATGTAGGCCCCAGCAGTGGCAGATGCTTGGCTGTCCTTGGCTCTTTCACTGCATTTCAGAGTTAAAGTGGTTGTCCCGGGAGGAGTCAGGAGTTGGGGGTTACCTGGGTTCCAGGGAACTACACCAAATTAATTCATTTTGCAAACAGTGAATAAAGATCAAAACCCATGAAGTGACATTCTCTCTGACAACCTTCATTTCTATGGGATATTTTTGTCCTCTGAAACAGAACTCTGTAGCAATGATTGAAATAGGGTGCTTTTGTTGTTGTTGAAACTAAAAAAACACATACTCTCTGCAATTAGAATTTTCAATTGGGGTGGGGTTTTTTGAGTATTTTTTCCCCAGTAGGCTCAAGGATCATTGTTGGAAATTACCAGTAGGAGCTACAAAAAAATTGTCTTTCCGTGTACAACTTGTCATTTATACATGTAAGAAATAGCTCTTTGAGAAATGCTTGTTGTTTAGGTTTGTTCATTAGGGTTTTGTTTTCCTGGAAGCCAAGTCCATGAATAAAGAATCACAGAATGGTTTGGGTTGGAAGGGACCTTAAAGATCATTTTGTTCCATCTCCTGCCATGGGCAGGGACACCTTCCACTAGACCAGGTTGCTCAGAGCCCCATTCAACCTGGCCATGGATACTCCCAGGGATGGAGCATCCACAGCTTCTGTGGGCACCTGTGCCAGGCCCTCACCCTCAAAATCAACAATTTATTCCCAGTCTAAACCCTCCCTCAGATTGCCCTGCCCCATGTGCAGGATGTTGCACTTGGCCTTGTTGAATAATAAACCTTTGTGAGGTTTATTATACTTTTTGTATGAGATTTTTTTTACTCAGAATCAGTTGTGATGGCAGCTGCTGCCCTCAGATTTCCTATTGCAAACAAACAAAACCCCAGAACTTTTGGCTCAGATATTTGTCTCAGTGTTCAAAGAGCAGCTAGATGAACTCACAGAGGAAGAAGCTGCCTGTTAAATGCAAAGGAAACACCTCTGGCTTAGGAAACTCCTGGAGTGCAAAATATCCATTTTGGAGAGTAACTTGGAGTGTACCTTCACATGGCTGCCAGGTGCTTGTATTCCTTCCCATACACCTGTTCTCAGTCAGTGCTGGAAACAGGACAATGGGTCTTTTATCTGCAGCAGTATCTCGGGTTTTTGTCCTCGTGTTTTTATTCTGTGTCATGAAAGCACAAAAATTTTGTTGCTTTGAAAATGTTTCTCAGCAGCAACACACCTGATTTTTGGAGCTCCTTTAGCTGCATATCACAGCCAAACATAAACCAGCTTGTTGATATCATAATCTACATTGCAAAGTTTGCATATGAAACAAAAAACCCCAGAGTGTATTGAAACAGAAAGGTGCTGCAGTTTAGGTGCACCCCAGGTAACTCTGGAAACTGTCACTTTTTGAAAGTAACCACTAAAAATTATAAAGACATGTGACAAAATCTCATGAAAATCCCTTAAAATCTTAATACAAACTTCATTAAACAACAATCAGAGCAGTGAAAACTATTTGTGGTTTGCTCTGGTCATATGAGCTCATTTGTGGCTTGATGTTCTCTTGATGAAATTCTTTGTGAGACCTGCTCTCAAAGGCAGGAAAAACAATGGGTTAGTTTCATATGCCTGATTTAATCAGATTGCCCAAATTATCATTTTTCACTGCTGCCAGGGAAACAAAAATAACCTCATATTCTTCTTCTCAGTCCCAGTCATTTTGGCATCCACAGTGTTTGGACCTTAGGAGGATGAAAGAAACACGTAGTAGCAGCAGTCCAGTGGAAAGTTTCAATAAGTGGTTCAGGTCACTGCAGCACTAACATGGGGTCATCTGGATGTAGAAGTCTTGGAAAACTTTGTACAAGAAATAATCAGTGGACCCCCAAGATTTTGTGACCATCAGTTGTGTCTTCTCCAGCCCCTTGGTACAGCTACTCTCGGGACAAAGTGGGAGTTCTTTGATAGCTTCAATTTGGTTAAAGAATTGCTGAGTTGTGTGTTAGAGAAGAAAAGATCCCTCTGCAGATGCCTAAATAATCTGGTTTAGCTGTGCTGAGTGACTCTTGCCCTCACCTGATGCCATTTGGATTAGCTCTGGTCACACTGATGCACCTGGAGGGGTGTATTTGCACCCTGTCTTGTGGTAGCCTGACTGGAAAATATCCCAGCCAAAAATAAACCTATACATCATTCCCTTTTGGGTTTGGTTTTTTTTTATTTGTCCCATAAATTTTATACTCAAGACTTCAAATTTGATAAGTGAAACACCATTTAATCAAAACACCTTTCAAAAAAGGAAACGACAAATTAAGAGGACATGCTGCCTTAACAAATGTCTTCAGTTAATTTGAACCGGACAGCTGCTTGAGGAATCCCAGAAGGATGTAACATAAGGCTATGCCTATTTTTCACCAGCAAACTCCAAGAAAATTTACCAATTTTTCTATTATTTATTAAAGTCTTCTGTGTTCTTTTATAGAAATCTGCCCAGAAGGAAGCAGGACTCAGCTCCTGCCTCTGATGGCCCAGGCAGAATCACATGCTGTGTTTGACATGCTGGTCCCTCAGAGCCTGGAAAACATGAAGAAATATGAGATGTCCTGCAGGAATATGGAAGACATCATGTGCCTTGGAGCTTGGTGAATTTCCAGCAAAACTAACTTTTGCTCCAGATTAACATTAATTCCTCAAAATCTGCCAGTTGAGATACTCTTAGCTAAGAAAACCAGAGGAAATTGAAAATCAGAGTAGACCAGAGTCACCCTTGCACGCACAGGGTCTGAGTTGCTTGAAAAGAAGGTGTTTAGGTATCCCTGTGAAAAATGTCTCCACAATGCAAAGCAGCTGTGGAAAGCCAAGAACATTATGGAAGCTGTGTTAACAAGGGAATAGGGAGTAATACAGAAAGTCTAGGGGCTTGACAAGTTAATCAGAGTTGGACAGCAGTTTAAGAAACCTCACAAGGATATAAACCAGAGCTTCTCAAATGATTTCCACCAAGAGCCGCTGGAGAGATGTAAACACTGCAAGGGGTTGGGTGGTTTCTCTTCCAGAGGGATCTCAGGTTACACAGGAGTACTGGGGAGAGGGAGTGGGATTTGCAGCACCCAGGGGAAGCCAGGGGTGATGCTCTGGGGGAGGTGGGTGACACAGAGCTCCTGTGTGCAGGGCACCGAGGGGATGGAGAGGGATTACATCACATGGGGAGATGGACAAGGGGGAATGGCTTTAGGGGGAAGGAAGATAGATTTTGATTTTATATTAAATTCTTCCCTGTGAGGGTGGTGAGGCCCTGGCACAGGCTGCCCAGAGGAGCTGCGGCTGCCTCATCCCTGGAAGTGTTCAAGGCCAGTTTGGATGGGGCTTTGAATAACCTGGGATAGTGGAAGGTGTCCCTGTCCATGGCAGGGAGGTTGGAATGAGATGATCTTTGAGGTTCTTTCCAACCCAAACCATTCTGTGATTTATGGGGCTGAAGCAGGATTCAGAACATAAGGGCAACCTGAAGCTGCCGGATTTGAGAAATAAATTAGTACGTGGTGTAAGAAAAAAACATAGAAGATTTGCATAAGAAGAATTTCAGGCAATATTTTCTACACTGAGTCTCTGTTCACACTGCACAATATAGGATTAGTAAATCTTCTTCATTAAAAGCAGAATTGTGTTATTTAATTTCCAATTAATAGGTGTATTTCAGCCTCCTAGGCAAAGACAACAATGTAACTGGAAACAGACCTGCTCATGCTGCAGATGGAATTGCTTTAATCTCTTTTAAGGGTGCTCCTTACTGACACAGCTCCTTGTTCCTCTGTCTGCTTATGCCAGCTCACAGGTCACCACAGTATATTCACATTTCTGAAACATATAACGCTTTGCCTGAAACCTTCTTAAAACTGGTGATGGGTAAAGACCAACTGCAGATCCTGGTCATTAGTACTCATTCTATGGAACATGAAAGAGGGGAGTGTCCTTTCCCCTTTGCAAAAACATCATCTCCTTGGGTAGGTTTGGTGTTTCACTCTGTTGCAGTGCTGTTCTCTGAATCCATTGTGTTTGCTCGTTCTGAATCTGTTCCACCACTGGAAGAGGCAGGTGGAGGAGGTAAGTGCAAGAGGAGGAGTTTAAGAGGAGGAGAAAAAAGGAGAAAAATGGAGAGTGGTGAGTAGAAGAACTAGAAGTAGGAGGGAGAAAGGAAAGGCTGCAAGAGGAGGGAAAGGCACAGATACTCAGAGTGAGCTGGGAGGATGTGGGAGCCTGGCAGAGGACCCAGCACTGAGCCTGAAATGCAGGGCACAGGGAATCTGCAGAGCCTGTGATTTGAACCATCAAGTCCATCCAACTTTCTTCTGCTCAGCTCATGGGACTGGGCTTGGGCATTGCCTGGAAGGAGGCTGAAATCATGGAAACTTTGGTGTCAGGAATTGGTGTAACCAGGACAAAAGAATGGTTTAGAAGAGGCAGGCAGTTTTACTTCACTGCATAGGAAATTCTGATTTTATTATGTTTCCTGGTTTTGTTGGCAAAAATCTGACAGCATGAGACAACAAATGGCTTTTAACTTATTGCTTTCTCTGAGGAAAGCATTATTTTTTAAAGATCTCGCCATTAAATCTGCATATAATTGGAGCCTGAAGAAAACAATCTGATGGAGCAAGGGGGAGGAAGGAGATGGAACAGCTGAAAACCTATTTGCTAAGTCCTGCAATGGAGAACATATATTTTAATGTGAAACAGTGATGACAAGAGAAGCTTTAGACAGCTTCAAAGCAAAAGCATCCAGGCAGGCAGTCCTGCAGGACTTCAAAACCTTGTGTGGAGACAAAGCTTTTTGTACATCAGAGCTTGAAATTCAAATCAAGCAGAGAGTGAGCCAAGCCAGCTTTGAGCATTTTGCATTTCACTTGATGTCCTTAAGGGCTGCAAGAGTTTCTTTATCATTTTCTTGCATCACATGCCATTTTCAGCGCTGTTTTGCAGGTGTTTCTTTGCTCCTTTTCTTTCAGTCTCCTTGAGTGATTACACAGATTTGTAGTGTATCACATGTGTTGTTTAAAGCTTTTGTTCAGCTGGATTCTCCTTCCCTCCCTTCATCCTCAAAGGCAGATTTAGGGGAATCTTTCAGAGATATGACACTGCATTATTTTAAAAGCCTTGCTCTTCTTATCTTCATGGCCTTGGAGGTCACAAAGAACTACATGTGAGGATAAGCATCAAGTTCCCCAGCATGGAATAAAGTCAGACTGGATTGCACAAAACACATAAATCCAGATACTCTTTGCAGTGTCTCCCCTGTCTCCTATCACTGATGAGATTTCTTGAATTTATTTAAAAAAAGACAGGAGGACAGAGTGCCAGGAAGAGCAAAAATATCCCCAAACCTCTATCTAAGGAACCAAAATAACATTTTAATTCCATCCAAATAATGCTGCTTCAAGAGTGGCTCAGTAAAGATATTTTATGACAAAAGCAGCAAAGGAATTTTGTTGCCTAACTACTGATAGGGTTTATATTTCATTAATGAATATCCAAAATATCATCTATTGTAGAATGTTTTCAAAATAAGGGCAGAGAGGAAATTACATTTGCTTTTGTTGAAGGAGCAACAATATTGCTCCTTCAATATTGGAAAATATTGGAAAATTGTTGCAGGCTTTGCTGGATTTGATTCAAATAAATGCTTCCAGCTTGGTTCTGCATTGCCTATGTTTTATACTGTAATTTCAGCCACGCTGTCTTTCTCCATGTGCTGCTGCTATTAAGGAACCTGGATGTTTTATAACAGTTCAGGCTCAGCTCAGCTGTGCCAGAGATGAGGAACTGGGAGACTTTGGGTGTGAAAACTTAGATTTGGCCACATCCAGAGACAGCTGAGGTGACTGGAGGGGTGGCACCCCAAATCTTGGCTTCCAGGGTGCAATATCAAAACCTGTACCAGCTGCCTCCTGATCTCAGTAGGATGAGACCCAGATGGTTGAATTAGCACCAACCCACCCAACCCCTGGGAAAAATAATAAAAACTGGACAAATAAACCTGGTTTTTCCAGTGACACTTGTTACCCTGCAGGGCACCAAGGGGCTGGGTGGCACCTGGGGGACTCACAGGCTCCCCATCCTGGGTCCCTGGGGATTTCAGCATGCCTGCACTGAGTGGGTGCCACTTCCAGCCTGGCAGGGAGTGAGGAGAGGGGCTTGAGAAAAGCTGTGCCCAGCCGGGTGTGGAGGGTTGAGGCAGGCAAGAAATAGCTCTGCAGTGATTTAAGCAAGACAAAGGAGAGGTGATGGATTTGGCTGTGCAAATCAGGTGTGGCTGAGGGAGATGAGGTTCATTTGGCCAGCAGACACAAAATAGCTCCTCGTGCTCCCCTGCATTTCAGTGTTCTGTCTTTTCACAGAGAGTTCAGTTTGTCCCTCTTGCTCCTAACCCTGATATCACTGGCATGCTTTTAATCTGCAGACAGAAATTAGGCTATTCTGCAAGGAGAGGCAGCTACTCCAGGAGCTAAGGCAAGAGAATGAAGTGCGATTTAAGAGGCAATGGTTTCAAACTGAGAGAGGGCTGGCTTAGATTAGATATGAGGAAGAATTTCTGGACTCTGAGGGCGCTGAGGCCCTGGCACAGGTTGCCCAGAGAAGCTGTAGATGCCTCATCCCTGGAAATGCTCAAGGCCAGGTTGGATGGGGCTTGGAGCAACCTGGTCTGGTGGAAGGTGTCCCTGCCCATGGCAGGGGGTTGGGAATAGATGATCTTTAAGGTTCCTTCCAACCCAAACCATTCTGTGTTTCTGCAGCACTGACAGTTGCTACAGCTCTGTTTCTCCCTGTGTGTGGTGGACACCAGGTGTGTCCCTGAGGGGAGGCTGCCACTGCAGGTGCCCAGCCCTGGCCCTCCTTTCTCTGAGGAGCCCTGGAGTCTGCTGCATCACAGCCTCAAACACGAGGAGGTTGCACAGGAATCCTCACAAATGTAACAACCTTAATGGTGGCATTTGCAGTAACATGTGAGAGGATGGTAATTCCTGCTGTGTGCCTCCAATTCTGATGCTATTTCCAGGTGAGGACAAGAGGATGATCTTTGCATTTTTGCTCTGCTGCATAGGTCTGACCTATTTGCTGCTTCCATAACCTTAAAGCTGAAATGGTTCTGTGATTCCAAACTCAGTGGTGTCTTTCTGAGGGACAAGATGCTCAGCCAGCCATGGGGGATTGGTCCAGCATCTCCTCTGGGGATGTGTGTGCCAGGCAGGAGGGACAGGGAATGTTCAGCTGTGGCTGGCACGGGTTCTTGCTGAAAGGCAGAGGTACAGAGAGGGGTACAGGCAGCCTCCTGGCACCCACAGGAGTGATTCCTGCCTCTGAAGAGATTGGCTCTTACTGCTCCTGAGACCACAGGGAGCAGGAGTCTCTCAGCATCTTCTGCTGTGCACAGCCAGGTGAACCACTGTGCTCAGCATTCACTCAACAGAAAAAGTGCTGTTGACCAAAGGAATTTTGGTAGAAAAACCCCTTCCCTTAATTTTGTGTATTTTTGTTTAATTGTTCCTAAGACCTTTTTCAAAGAAGGACAAATTCAAATTTAGGTTAAATTGACTACAGAATTTAGAATTTAGCTGGAGATGCTGAGTTTTCAGTTTGGAGGCCTCCTCAGAAACCAGTGAAATGTGTTGTGGAAAAACTAAAAACCCCAAGTAATTTTGGTTTTAAACACCACAATTAGCATTTTCCCTTTTTCTAACAGGTAACACAGAAGCCCCAGGCTGTGTGACTGCTGGTTGTTTAGTCAGGAGAACAGGACACTCGGGGGCATTGCTGTTCTCTACAACTCCCTGACAGGAGGCTGTAGCCAGCTGGGAGTTGGTCTCTTCTCCCAGGTTAACAAGTGGAAATGGCCTCAAGCAGTCCCAGGGGAGGTTTAGATTGGATATTAGGAATAGTTTTGTTGCTGAAGGGGTGTCAAGCACTGGAACAGGCTGCCCAGGGCAGTGGTGGAGGCACCATCCCTGGAGGGATTTGAAAGATATGCAAATGTGGCACTTGGGGACGTGGTTTCGTGGTGGGCTTGGCAGTGCTGGCTTAGTAGCTGCGCTCAGGGATCTTAGGGGTGTTTTTCCACCCTAATGTTTCTATGAGTCCATTATTCTGCAATTTCCATGTGCAGTGATTGAGGACAGGATATTGCAGAGCACTATTGGTATGGGCTGGCTTTGCAGGTACAGGAACATCTTCTATACCAGAATGTGTCTCTGAGCCTGTGAGGGAGGAGAGAAATTAATTCAGGTGAATCTGGAGCCTAATCTCTGTGCCCATGTAAAACCTTAAATGTTCTGTGGGATGCTTTAGTCGGCAGTAGGAGAGGAGGAGTCCCCGTGTGCACAGGCGAGGGTTTAAGCTGTATATAACCAACAGGGGGCATTAGGTTTATGCTTATTAAATGTGTATTTCTATTCCTAGCAGAGAAAAATCTCCGAGTAGTCTGATTGAAAACAGCGGGATGTGAATATTGTACCCTATAAAAGATGCAGAATTCTGGTTTTTTGTGGTTTTGTTTTTTATTTTTTTCCCCCAGAAAATTTAGTAACTGTTTAAATCTGCTTTTCTTTAAGTCTAGCCTGTATCTATTCTGAGACAAAGATAAGAGAGATAGATGTAATTAACAATCAGATTATTTTTGCATGATTTGCAGCTCAAAAAGCACTTGAAAGATATAAGTGTTTCTGGTACAAATTTGTTTGTATTGATAATTCCCAGTTTTCTAACCAGAAATTAACGTAAGGCTGCAATTATATCTTTCTGATGGAAATGAGATTCAGCACTGCACAGTCAACTGCTGCCCTTAATTTTGGAGAAATCCTCGCCCTGAATTATTTGATTACTGAATGCAGAGGACTTCAGTGAGGAGCTACAGTGCAAGCACAAATTGTGGTCTTTGGAAATGAAAGTAATATTTATTACAGAGATAATTATTATGGCTGCAACCACTCATACTCCTGTGCATGCCACTATTCATATACACATTCCTTTTATATTTATATTTTGTATTCACAGCACTGACTCTAGGAGCAACCTTTTTCTCTTCATACATGAAGTGGAAAACTGTAGCCTGCTCTGCACTCCTGTCACAGCCCAGCAGCTGGAAAACTGTTATAGGTGAAGTGATTTCTACAATCTGTAGTTAACTTCAGCTGCATTTGGAAACATGGAAATACATTAAGGAATTAGATGTCAAATAATTAGGTGGAAGAGGTGTGACCTGCTTTCATGGAGCAATGTCAAAACAAATTATTGTCCCAAATGTTCTGATGTTTCAGTAAGTTTTAATTACCTGCCTTATGTTAAAATGGGTTTTACACCACCTAATAATTTCTTCCAAAGGAAAGTGAAAGTTAGTATTTTGAAATAAAGAAATGATCAACCTCCAGCAGTTGCAGAGTTTTTGCCTGGGATACTCTCAGCAATCCTTGTCCTCCCACTGTGAGAGAAAAGAAATTCTAATGGATCAGTGGACACAGTAACTCCTTTCCCCTGAGCCCTCTTTAAAACTCCTGTCATTAAAAAAAGCAAAAAAGAAGGAAAAAAAAAAGGCAAGATGAGCTTGGTTCATTTTTATCTGGCAAGAAGTTGTTTGGAGGGAGGGTTGGATCCAATTAATCAGTGGCTTGACTCTGAGGGACACCTGATCTAAGACTTTCCACAGTCCAAATGTGCTGCAGGCAGTACAAGGCCTGTAGGCTTCGGGCTGGTCACCCACTATAAACAGAAAAGTGTGTTTTATCTTACATTGTTTACCTGGCACATTTGTAAACACCAGGGAAGGCACCAGATCACCTAGAAAGATTTATTTTTATTTAAAGTTGCTTGGTGAAAGCCCTGGCACATCCTTCCTTCTCACGGAGCAGAATTTAGTGTCCCTCAATACTTCACTCAGGCTGAACAGCATTTTAAACAGGATCTCATCTGCTGGGCCAGTCTGTGTTAGTGAAGAGTGGTGTTACTCTGTGCATCCAACAGAACAGCAAATTAGGGACACCTTTTCCATGCTAATCAATTAGTCATGTAAGATGTTACTGCCTTGCAAAGAAGTGCTGGAGTAGCAGCTGTGTGACTTGTTATGAAAGGTCTGTGTGTCAGCAGATTCTGCCTCTATGTTGTGTTTTTCTGCAGAGCCAGCAGCAAATCCTAATAAAGCTTAATGTGAGAAAACATTGCCAGTGAGGTGATAGGTTGAGATTAACTGCACTAAAAAGAGGCAATTCCAGGCTAAGTCTTTTTTAACTTCTCCGAAGAGTCACTTTTATAAACATACCAATTTAAGGGCTTCTTTCTGCTCCTGTGAAAGTCAATATGAAAACTCACACAGAATTAATCTAAAAAAGAAAAAGCAGCCAGCCAGCCACCACTCATCCTAAACTTGGCCAGCTAAACTTTCTGGCTTTCTAGTAATATAAGTTCTAACAAGTATGTTTAAACTCAAAATTAGCTCCATGCTGAGCTCTAATGACAATTTATAAAAATAAAATTGCAGTTAAGGTAAGCTCTGATGCAAGTAATTTCCTTCTCAAAGATAATTTTTATAAACAAGTGTATATAAATAGATTGGAAAAAAAATCCCCAACACCTTGTACTTAACTGCATCACTGTTATTATAACATATTCCCCCAAAGATATTAAAAAAAACTTAACTAAGGTTGCATATGTTAGAAGCAAATGTTGTGTTTAACACCTTTCCCTGGTGTTTGGGTTTTTAGGTACATAAGTTCCAGGACAATTTAATGTCACCCACTAATGTCCATCCTTCAGCTGCCAGAAAGTCCAGAGATTTTCTCGTGTACTTGAGGCACAATCCCCAGGCTCTCAGAGCCTGGAACATAAAGTGTGGTGAGCACAGTGGACTTTTAGTTCTGGGGAAGTTTTTTTCTGCTGATTTCAGAAGAGGCTCCAAAACTGGCACGATTCTCACGTGGAGAAGGGTCCAGAAGAGGTGTCAGATGTGGGAATAACCTGTACCACCTCTGGGGAGGAAAATGAAGTGTCTCCCTTTGCCACAGGCACCTGTGATGACTGACTGGTCTGTCCCCCTTCCTTCCAGGGCAGCTTTCCTGTCTGCTGCCCACGTGTGTGTGCTACCACCTGTGGAAAGACAGAAATAAGAAATATTCATCATCCAAAAAAAAAAAAAAAAAAAAAAAAACNAGGAACAAAAAAAAAAAAAAAAAATAAAAAGCTCCATGATCAGAACTAGAGCTCCAGATCCTTGAGCCATAGGACCAGGGACTCTCTGCTTACCCTTCTTTAGAAAAGAAAATTTCTTCACTTTGGAGTCCCCCAGAAAGCCTGGAAACCTGGTCATCCCACAGCCTATGAAGCAATTCATGTCTTGGAGTCTGCAGGAAGCCTGAAAAACAGCTCTGATGCAGAAATTGCTCTATTCTCCAGCAGGGTGCTTGCTCTCCTCTCATCTCCCATGTGTACCCACAGCTCCAGCACAGAGGGGGTTATTTGCTGCTGCTCCTTCCATACTCCCCCAACTCCCCTGTGCTGGGATTGTGACCTTAGGGGTGCAAGGGGGATGTCATGCTCTTTGGGGCTTCTGTCAGATTTAATCCATACTATCATCTACTCCTGCCTGAAAAAAATATCCCTTTCTTCTACTAGGATAACATTTATTTCTGAGTTTCCTGCCCCTTTGGTGCCAAAGACTTATTGATGGTTTAAGTAGTCCAAAGACTCCCCAAAATATGGAACCCTGGAGTCAAGAGCAGGGTTTTTAAAGTGTATTGCAAACTGCACCCAAGAAGGACTTGTGAGCCTGTGCAGTCCTTGCCTCTGTCACAGATTTCCTCAGAGCATGCTTGCAAGGATGATTTCTTGGGGTAAAAATCCAGCATTAGTCAAAAAGGCCAAGAGAAGCAGAGCGTGCTTCTGTGACGTGTTCTTAGATGGACACTGCTTTAAATGCAAAATGCTGCTTCTAAGACAAACCAGTGGATTGCTTCCAATTCTGAGTCTTTTCTGTGATGATTCAGCTATTGCCAAAATAAGCTGAAGAGTACAATGTTGAAGCACTGTCATCCCATCTTCACATGATTGTTATTTCAGGTGTTACATGTTCAGGGTAAAAATATTTTCCCCTTAAAAAAAACAAACAAAAAAACAAACAAAAAAATCCCCACCCCAAGCACACAGTGAGAAGAAAAGGGTGTGACTCCATTTTTTCTTAGTCCTCTGTAATTAATACAATGATTTATCTCTGCAAAGCCTGCCAATAAATTATTGGTTCCTATCAGCTTATTTCTCAGAATGAAACCCTGGGAGAGGAAGTTGCCATTAGGGCTCCCAGAAATTAATGTGGCTGCTGATATTTGCTGTCTTTGTGATGGAAGAACATTTCCTCCCCTTATTCCACATACCCCTTTGACTACTGAACAGCAATCATTTCCTTTTCACATCTGACTCTGACTGTGATTTACCCTTGTCCCAAACATTGCTTCCTGGGCATCTGCAAGCTGCCATCCTGTGGTACTGGTCATACTGGGGTTTTAGGTTAAATCAGAGGACTCCCTTTCCAAGTAGGAGTTTGAGATTTCCACCTGTTCTCTCCTGAAAGGTCTTGAAGACTTGCAAACTTCCACTCTTATCACTGTGTGCTTCCCTACCCACAAATGTGCAGCAGCACGTGTCAGGATTTCCTTTCAGGGTTAGAATTACGAGCTCTGTACCCTTGAAAATGAGGGATTTTCCTTCTTCCAGGGAGAAAAAACACACATGTCTTGGTTTGGACATTGCAGCACCTGCCTGATGCTGTGATAATGGACTTTGAAAGTTTTGATGCTGTTCAATTCAAGGTGTTATTTTAGGTCATTTCAGAAGCTTTAATGGCTCCCTGTGACTGCACAGCTGGACTCATGATAACTGAAGCACAGACCTTGCAGGTGAAGGAATATGAAAAACAACATTAATAAAATGATAATGTTTTAAAGGCTCTTTTCCCAAGTGTCTAATTCTGGCTTAAGAAAAGGCTTTGGAAAAGACAAATTGGGTTTCTAGGCACTCCAAAATGGAGGCAATGTCCATATAATGATGGGTTGCTTCTGTCCTTATGTCTGTGCATTGCAACACAGTCTTCAGTTACATTCCCCACAATGTTTCATATGTGTGTGTGTATAAACCTCTTCCACTGACGACTTCTGACTCGTGTGCAACTTTGGCCTGTAATATCTTTGGTGTGCACACAAGAGAAAATGACAGCTATGAAATAATAAGGCAAGGACTATAAAAAGTGTCATGTTAAAGGCAAGCAAGAGCTCTTATTGTTAAATCTGTTAAACAGGGATTTCCATGAAGCTGTGCAAGTCATTCAAACCTAGGGTCTCCCACTGCCCATTCTTCCTATATTTTTCAAGAGCTCATGGGGCCTGCAGAGGTTGTGATCTGGAGAAGTGCTTTACTCTCACAGCTGTAACCAAAGCCTCCAGATACCAAATGCATAAACTTCTGCTGACCTGGGACTCTACTGCTGAAGGATCCTGGATGTCTCAAGTTGGACACTGTGATTTCCCTGACCATTTTGACCTTAATCTCCCTGTGCCCCAGTTTCCTGTCTGATCCCGGTGTGATGAGGTAAAATGCAGAAGATATTCAATGGTGCCTACAAAGCACCAGCAGATTAGTGATGAGCACCACACAGATAAAAAAAAAATTAAAAAAAAAATTAATCATGTTATACTTGAGCAGAGGTTGGCTGGGGTCCCAGGAATGTGGCACAGGGCCATGTTGAATGAGAAGTGTAAAAGGAAAAGGCTTAGGCATTATCCATGCACTGAGCCATCCTCAGTGCATCCCAAGTGCAGGATACACAGGGAGCCTTAATTCTTCCTAATTCCTGTGTGCTTGGCTCAGCTGTTGCCCCTCATAAGTTTTGCATTCCTTTGCTTTGTTCTGCCAAAGGGACTGAGGGACAGGAGATTCATAACCTCCAGGTCTAGTTGTCCAGACTTAACTTGCCCAACACAACAGAGAATAAAGAATTCTCATTGGTGCCAAATTAGAATCCAGTGAGTACTTCAGGTCTGAGGGTTCATCAATACTTTCCATCAATTTTTATACCAAAAGCAGCGACTTTTGTCAAGTTTTTATTGATTTCCTGTCTGCCAAAGTGCTTTTTCAAATCTCTAATGGGGCAAGAAACAAAACACCCCAAAACAGGGAAGGAAAGAAACTGCAATTTTTTTTATTTTTAGGAAAGAAACAGCTATTTATTTCCTCCCCCTCTTTATTTTTTGTCACCTAAGTATTTTTTCTAGTATTATCAGCTACTGCTATGACCAGAGGTATTTCTTCCTTTCTCAAGGCTATTGTCTGAAGGCAGTGCTGAAATGCAGATCTGATGCCATCCCCTCAGCAACTTTCAGACTCAGATTACACCTTTATGGTGAGTAGGATGGTGGGCTCAGAGATGCTGCTTTGCTTCCTGCAGATTTCTGACAACCCCCTCAACAGTTCTTGTGTAGTGTTTTTGGAACCAGTAAAAAATCCCTGACCCTATAGTCCTCCCTGCTGAGGAGAAAAAGGTGCAGTATGAGCTCCCCTGTTGTCCCACTCCCCTATCTGACAACAGATGTACTTTACTCATGGAGAAAGATTTATTAAGGGTCTCGTGCTTCTTAGGAGAAAAGTCCCTTCTGTCACATTCCTTGGTGCACATTCTTTGGCCTTTAAGGAGAAAACTCCACCTACTTTTCTACCATTGAACATCCTTCAAATGTCTCTCTCTGGCATCTGTTTCCCACTTGAGCTGTTGTTCCAGTAGCACCTGTAGGTCACTGGAAATCAAATATTGCTAATTTGGAGTTCATATGTACAAATCACATTGTTTATAACAAAAATCCCATGGTCATCTTGATAATGGTTTATAGAATGGGAAGTCTTCTCTGCGCACCTGGGGTAGAAAACAGCTCTGAGCCTTGCCAGGGTATCCCATGACTCAGTTCTGCTCACAATATTTTATTTTTGTGAGGGTGAGTCTCACTGGGTCCCCAGGGTGGTCCCAGGGAACCTGACTCACCTTGTTACACACGGCACTGAGAGCAGAGGAATGTGGATCTGCTCAGCAGCTCGGATGTTCCAATGACTCAGGCTATTGCACTGGATCAGTGCCTGACCTGTTTATGCCGGTCTGTGTCTCCCTCCTCTTCTAGGGGCCCTGGGAGCAATGATTCCTCAATTCATAAATTCACAGAAGGCACATTTAAAGCTCTGTGCTGTGAATAAGAACCAGTTCTGAAATGTTTAATAGTCCCTGAAGTAAAACAAGCCTCTCCTGTAGGTTTAGATTCCAAGGGTCAGCTCTTCACCACACGCAGCCGAACCGTGTGTGCTGTTTCCCCTCGCTGTGGGAGCTCGCTGCTGGGTGGATTTGGGGTATTGTGCCTTTTGTAAAAATACCAGAAAGGAGGTAAAGCACCCTGAGCAGGTGCTGCAAATTTCAGAAGAAATGAAATGGTGAAGCAGAAGAGGAGGGAGTCATGATTACTTTTACTCTGGTACAGCTATGTGCTCATTCCCTTTTTGCCTTTTTCCTTTCCTTTCCTTTTCTTCCCATAAAGAAACAAAGTTTGCAAGCCAGGAAGAAAGAAGAACTAGGAATGCTCTGATCATCCATCAGGAATGTTGTTAGGTTTGGCTTAGACCTTTTTTTTTTCTTTTTAATGTTTAACAATTAATTAATTTCTTAGAAATGAAATAGTTTTAACCTACCTATTCTGGGGAAAAAAAACCCCCATTTTTAATCACAGTGGGTTTTCTGCCACACTTAAGAACACCTGGTTGAGACTGGGGTGTTTTTAGTGTGGAAAGAAGCTGCCTAGTTGTCTTTTTCCTACTTACACTGACCTCAAACCTTTCTGACAGTTTCCTGCGTGGTGGCTCGATGCTGTTTCCAAGCACAATTCGAAGATTCCCAAAAGAAGATGAGAGTCTCTTTGCAGTTCCCAGTTTGCTTTCTTTGTCAGACTCTTCTTTTCAAGGTTATCTTTAGCCTCATCCAGCATTCCAGGAAAAGAAAGAAGTGTCCTCTGGAGTTTTTTGCAACCTCGGTATAGAAACATCCCACCATGTCTTGCCATTTCTAGCTGACGTCTGTGACATTTAAAGATATGTTTTTGGAGTTTGTCCCTCTCCATAACCTCTTGTTTAATTAATGCCACTGGAAATACAGCAACAGAACTTAAAGGAGGGATTGAAGTTGAGGAGATGGAGCAGGGAGGATGGAGTGGCTCTTGGGCACGGCTGCCACATCAGAACAAAAATGTTTATTGGAAAGAGTGAACAAGAAAGGGTTTGATGAAAAGGGGTGTGGGAGGGCAAGTAGCAAGTGTAGGTTTCAAAATGAAGTTGGGAAATGAGTAGAAAAATTCAGATTGGTTGGGAGGGAGGGAACTGGGGAGCAGAGGTCCTGGCAGCCCTGACCAGACAGATCAGTCACACAGCGTTTGCCTGTGCACAGCTGGTTTAGGTGAGCTACAGCTCACTTGAAACAAACAAAGGTCTTGCACTCCACTCTCCAATTTCCGGGAGCAAAATTTCCCTGTACCTCGGGACAGTGCTCAGCAGGAACATCTTTTTAACCACATCGCTCTAAGGAAAGCCCTGAAGATGCCAGACCCGGGGGGAAAACAATGAACGTTTGACAAATCGGTTGTGGTTCACACCTCAAACTTGTTTTCTGTCAGTGTTCCCAAGCTGACTGTAATTGAGCTGCTCCTGATTTGAGTTTACTTCATTGAAAAGAAATCCAGACGTTTTCCGGGGACAGCAGTACTGGCACCCAGGAAAGAGCTGCTCCAGCAACAGCTCCTGGAGTGGCAGAGACTTTAAACTTGAAGCGGTGGAGTGCAGGTGAATTCAGTGTGACGTGTTGGACCAAGACTCAAGTGCAGGAAAGAGTAGGTGCTGCAAGCAGGATGAAAACGCAAATAAATTGATTTTTCCACAATGGAATGAGTTCTCTGGGAGAAGCACTGCTGCTTGTGCCAACCAGGGCAGGAGTGTGCGGCACACACTCCTGGCTCTGGACAAACACTGATTTGCCATGTCTTAGTTCTTCTACGATCCTTCCTCTCTGCAACAGCATGCAAAACTAGCAGAGGAAGAAGCAGTAGGTGGAGGAATTCCTTCCAGGATTTTATTGTGCATAGCTTTAAAAAATACTGTCTTAGTCAAGGAATGGCTGGAGGGAGGACGGCGGCTGGGTCAGGAACAGGGCAAAGCGCACCCAGAACCTCGGGTGTGGTGCCTCACGCACCGACTCACCTGCTCCTCTGGGGCTCCGGCGCAGCAGAGCCTGCTCACTGAATACGTGGAGAAAAGAGATTCCAGCCCCAAATCCGCCTCCTGTTGCCTCTCACGGAGACAGGGGGGAATCCTCCAAGAAATATCTTGATGGCTTCAAGCAAGACTAGCGGCATTTAACACTGCACGTCGCACTTTGCGTTTATCTTTTGCCGGCAAAGTGCGGCCGCCTTCCGCTGTTCCAAGCATTCTCGAGCGCTTCCCCTCAAACCCGACCGCTGGGGGACAAAACCCCCCCAAATATACAACAACAAAACATCCAAACCCCAAAGAACAACCACAAACAAAACAATGTGTAGATGCAGAACCAGGGGTTTGGGTGAGTTTCGCTCAGGGCAGAACTTTGCAGGGGATCAGCGAAGGGCGAGCGGGGACGCTCGGGGGATGCTCGGGGGATGCTCGGGGGATGCTCGGGGGATGCTCGCGGACTCCGCGCCGTGCCCCACCCGCANGGCTGGTGGCACCGCAGAACACCTTCCTGGAGAACATCGTCCGGCGCTCCAGCGGTGAGCGATTCCCCCCGCCGCGTCACGCGTTCCATCCGCCCGTCTATCCATCCGTCCCTCCGGCTTCTCGCCCCGGCGTTTGCCACGCTGGTGGGTCCGTGCCAAAGCGGCGCCTTCAAGGAACGGGATCCGCTCATCCCCTCCGGAGCATCCCCTCGCGGTCCTTACCCTGTCTCTCCGCGCTTCCTACATCTCAAACGCCAATTTGAACCTTTTTCTCTCTTATGAGACAATAAATTGTCATCCTCTCCCCTCATCGGGTCTTTTTGTGTGTCCCCCCTCCCCCATTTTTCTTGTTCTTTAGTTTTGTAATAATTAGGACTTGCAACTATTTCCATTCAGGGGGTTCAAAGTTTTTTGCAATTCTGTGACACTTTAAAGTCTGTGGCGACGGTGCCGGGAAAGCGGTGAGGGAGTGACTGTGGTTTGGATGATGGCAATCCTGTGGCTGAGCAAATGGGTAAAGAACTGTCTGCAGTTGGTCATTTACGGCTCCTCCGTTAGGTGAATATTTACAGGGCTACTTCAGGACGGCGTGGCATCCAGTTATTCATTGCTGCTGGAGTTAATTTCTAGTGCAAGGCACTGATCAAGAGCACTGTCCACAGCTCCACTGGAGTTACATTGTGTTTGCAGCGCGCCGTGTCTTTGGGTGTGCTGGTGTAGATGCTGCTTTAGGCAAGTCCTGTGCTAGTTACATTCATTTTCTAATGTAGTTTTTGCACTAACACGTAACTGCTGAGACATGGGAGTGTTTGCACAGATGTAGCAGAGCTCGGCTTTGGGTTTGCTAAAAGATCAGCCCAAGTTTAGGGCGACAGTGCCGTGGGGAAGCACTGCTGTGCCAGCCTGCACAGGGGACAGGAGTGGGAAAGGTGAGCAGGGCATTGAGCAGAGTTACTACATTTAATGTTAATCAAGACACCAATAGGTTGTGAAATTATGCCGAAAAATGTTCCTTTCCACCTTTCCATGTTGCAGAGTGCTGGATGTACCTCACAGTCACACCAGTGTGGTCTGGTGCTCTGGCTTGGAGTGGATTTTGATGGCAGGTAGTGAATTGGTGATTCCTGGATTTTCCTCATGAGCAGAAGTGGGATGAGGAGTTGGAATTTGTTTTAAAATGTTGTGTGTTAAAATAGCAGCTTTGTATTGAGCTGTTTTTGGGGGGCTTCCCCCCTCTGGTGTTGCCTGTCTCAGTTCTGTGGTTGGCAGCTGACTCCCTGTCAAGCCCTGTAGCTTCACCATGAAGTGGAGCTGGTTTCCCACAATAGTGTATTTATTTCCCAGAATATTAAATGCAGGCTTAATTAGTAGGCATTTATATAGCACTTTCCCTCTGACAATTTCAAAGTGTTGGGTGGAATTTAATTACACTTCACGGCTCCTTGTGGAAGAGGACAATACAGAGGCTTTCTCAACCTGTTCATCAAATTGTGGCGTAAATGGGGACTTGGGGCATCACAGCTGATTTCCCTGGGTCATGCACCGTGTTGGTGGAAGGGCTGGGATCATGGTTTGGGAATGCCATGGTTTTGCATCGTGCTGTAATTAAATCACACGTCCTCCCTGGTGGAAGCTCAGTAAAGCTTTGAGATATCAAAAATTGGAAAAGCTCAGAGGGCTTTTGAACATTTTACTTTAAAAGCATGTATCCCCTCCAGTTTTTAACCTGGTCTAATTTAGGAGCATAAATCACGCTGATCTGGTCATTCATTCTGCTTTTTCTGTGCCACTGATGATGTCTAAGCATGGTGTTAGCTGGAGAGGTAAATCTTCCCCGTTGGACACAAAGAGGAAAGTAGATTGGGAATTTGTATTTAACTCATGTAAGTTGTCAGTGTTGTGAGCTGAAACGTAATTTAGTTCTTATTTTTGTCATCCAGGACATAGCCTTATTTGTCCTTTATAGAAATAGTAATTTTCACTGGATTCAGTACTGTTTAATCCAAACTTAATAGTATACAGTGGAGCAAATCTGGTTCAAGTATCTCCTGCCAGTGCTCAGTAGAAGACAAGGATTTGGTCTGCTGACTGACTGCTGGGCTTGTTTTTAGACTTGGATTCACCAGATTCCAAGGGATTTTTTATTGGCAGTTTGAGGAGTGGGATGAAGGAAAGACCAATGATTGCTTTTTAAAATACATCTTCGGCATTCCCCCCCAAAAAGCCTTTCTGTCACTGTTCCTGGTTCAGGAACATTCTCCTTTGAGAATTGTCACGTTTATACAATCCCATTGCACTTCTTGATCATAAACCTTTTCTTAACAACCAAGAGAAGGTTTGTAGATCTGGGTAATAACTTCTGTTAGGGTACAGATACTGCTGGAAAAAAACAGGGAGGTATTTCAGCAGATAGGCTCTTCAGGTGAAATAGAAGCAATGGCTTCAAAATGAAGTGTTGATGGAGACAAATTACTCAGAGTTACTGGAGATAGATCCTAATAACAAAATTTATAGACAAAACTGTAATAATTTAAAAATGTGAAAGTCAGGACTGGGAGTGATGTGGTGGGAACACGGGTGTGCGCACTTCAGTGTGGTGTCTCACTTGGTGTTAAAAGCAATCATATATTGAATTTTCAGCATTCTTTGGGCACTTTCTCTTTAGGAATGTTGTGAACCCTTCATTTTTACCTCAGCTTTGGCTGCTCATCAGGTTAAAATTGTGGGAGAAGCGGCTCATAGTGTACAGCCGTGAGCAAAGCCCCAAAGAGCTGAGCAGAAAGGAACGGCGTAGCTGTGACCAGGGTGGCTGTGGAACAGGGTGACTGTGGTTCTTTGCCCTCTGTGTTGGACAGTGGGAGAGCTGGGCTGCCCTGCTGGATGCCCCTCTTCATGCCAGTGTGTTTGGGAAGGATGGAGCAGTTTGGGAAGCGATGGAGAGGTCCCATGGTGCCACCTTGCCTGGGGAACGTCTCTTTTGGAGGTGAATTTACACACCTTGCAGCTTGTGAGGTGTTTTTGGTCAGTGTTGAGCTTCGGTGTTTGGGCAGCATCACAGGTTGCAGGTGCTTCCCAAAGCATGGGGTGGTGCATGGCAGCCTCTTCTTTGCAGGGTCTTTGCCCTCACCACAGCTGAGCTCCACTTAAGGAGAGCCAAAGCCCATAGGGTCTGTCCTTAGGGCTGCTGGGGTGGGTAAAAGGGACAAGCAGACCCTTCAGGGTAATCTCACTACAGTCTCTGCAACATTTTTTTTTCCCTTTCTTTTAAAACACAGTGAAAATACATTGAGGCTTATCTGAGGCTCACAAAGATTGATACAATCTCGCTACAGCCTTGGCTGTGCCCTAGATCTTAAGAGCACCAGGTGTTTTGCTGAGCTGAAAGGTGTTTTGTGTGAGCACTGGGCTAAATCACATTAAGGTGACTGCCTTTTACTGCCATTAGTGTTTGGGACGTTTATTAAGGACCATCCTAAGGGCAATGTTCTCTCCCAAGATGTTCTCAGCAGGCTGTGCCTGTTATTACTGATATTATTGTTCACTTCTTCAGTGCATTCAGAGACCGATACTGACCTGTGCTCAGCATTGTGGAAGTGCAGAGGGTAGAAATTGGGCAAGTCTCTAGATCAGGACTGGGATTAATGGACCTGTCCCATGGGCACAGTCATCCAGAGAGTTAAGACACGTCAGTCTCTCTTGCCTTCACAAATTCTATCAGCAGAAAAAAATGAGTGTATGTTAATGGCATAATCTGCTTTTATGATCGAGCATGAATTTGTGGAAAAGCTGACTCTGGGACTTGGCAGCAATCTTCAATAAAGACTGCTAACAGTTTGGAAGAGAGGATGAATTTAGTGACAAACTGTATCATCTTATCTATATGATAAGAATCTTCATTATTGGATATTGTTTCTGTTTCAATAACTCTTAGAAGCTTCCTCATGGAAGAGGATCTTTCACAAATGCATTTTGACACTGGGGTGAAATCTTAGCACTGTAAGGCTTACATGGGAATTTCAGCATGAGTTTTAATGAAGCCAGCATTTAATTTCTGGCCTTTTCAGCTTTATGCCACGTTCCTGAAAAGCAGTTCCTTCGCACAGACCTTTATGCCCTGCTGAGTCCCTTTGACTAGTGGGTGAAAGGATCAGCCCTGTTCACAGGTGATTTTTGTCAAGGCAGTTTACTTGGAAAGAGGGTGGAGACAGTTGTCACATCCGTAGCAGTAAGACACCTTTTTAATTTTTATTCCACTGGTATTACAGATAAAATAAGTGTCTCTTGTCTTTTCTGTTCTCACTAGCTGGTGTAGGATTCCTGTCTTCCAGGCAGGGATGTGGAACGTGATACATGTGGGCTTCTCTCCCCAGTATTAAAACAAGCTGCATTTTCATCTGGCACCAGTTAAATTACACATGCTGCACAGAGAAAGTTCTTTAAGTCAAAGTACTTCAAGTTTAGTGGATGCCTGTCACTTGGGATCCTCTGAGAAAAATGCAGAGCTCAGCAGTTCCCTAAATCCCTGCATAAAAGCAGGATGCACTGTGAAAGTTGCCATCCTCCAGTTCAGCTCAGAAGTTAATGAAGGGATGACCAAGGTGCTCATGTCATTGGGGCTTTCTTTGCCACTCGAAGGCACAGGGTTCCTTCTGCAGTTTCTGTGACTGCAGGGTGCTTGCTGGCATGTAAATCAATGCAAGGTGGATTTTTACACTGACAAGCATTACTAGATGACATATGTGAGAGGTTTGCAGTTGCAGACACCCAGTTTTCCTAGCTTTTCAGGTGGGCTAGCTGAGCACAGATGGATTAAGAATCTCTGACTGCTGCTGAAGTTGGGGTAGTTCTGCATGGTCTAAAAATCTTTATTTTTACTTTAAAAAATAGTTATGGAAGTGACATTTTATTAATTTAGAAACGTAAAGAATGACATGTTGTTAGTGAAAGGAAAAGCTGGATTTCTTTGAGATATGATCAGCTACTTTGTGGTCTTATTTTTAATTGTGGCTCTGCTTTCCCTTCCTTCCCTTCCTTCCTTTCCTTCCCTTCCTTCCCTTTTTATTATTATATTTAATTTTCTTATTTTTTTTCTTTCTTATCTTTCGTTCTGTGGTTGGTGGGAGAGGAATCCATCCTCTCCTTTTGGAGGAATTTTGGGCGCTGCTGAGCACTTGCCACAAGAGGTCACTGCGAGAGTTGCTGCATTCCCAGGTTAATGTTGAAACCTGAGCCAAGGAAAAAAATAGACTTTTTTTTTTTTGAGGAAACATCCAGGTTTTCTTATTGCAGCTGGAAGGAGTATACAGCCAAAAAATAATGTCAGGAAGTGGAAATACATTTAATTAGCCTGTTTTATAGGGTGCTGTCTGGTGGTGAAGTGGGATTTTAAGTTACTCTCTTGGATAGCTGAAGGAAATAGGATTTTCTGATTTGATAACATTAAATAATAGAAGATTTTGGAGTTGGTGCTCTAATAATCTGCTTTTCAGATTAAAAAAAAAGGACAATACTTGTTTAATCAGCACACTCAGGGGACTGGCTATTTAACTGCTGAGCCCTGGGTATCCCAAGTGCCCAGGGCCTGACTCTACACCCGGGAGGGGTTCTGGGATCAGTCCTGTTGGAAGCTTTGCTTCAGCCACTGGCACAGAGGGGAGAGCACAAGGGATGCAGCCGATTTCCTCCCAAACAGGTTTTTTTTGAGGAGCAGCCAGGCTCTGTGGAACTGCAGCCGGGACTCGCTGCGGGCTCAGTGTTTGCAAGAGGAGCCCCTTGTCTGAAGAGCTCTTGTTACCACAATTTTCTCCTCTGGGAATGTGAAGGCAGCACTCTCATTTGTATAAAGGTGGAAGTCGGGATTCTGGTTCTCCCTGAGGGTGTCTGTGTGTCTTGAGTGAGAGCCACAGCGTGCTCCAGTTTAAATTTAGTCTCAGTACATCTGTGTTGTGTTCTGCATAATTTTAATAGAGAGCAGATTCAGCAGTGGAATTTAGATGGTAACTGGGACAGGTGAGGGTTAGTTTAATTCTAGGATAAATGGATGTGTGAGGGAGAAACTGTGATCAGAATTGTATGAAATGTCATTTTTCAGGTAACTCATAGAGAGACTCTCATTTCCTTATTACAGCAGAGCTCTCCCTAGGGTCAGTGATGTGCCACAGTAAAGGCAGGGGCTGTTCATGGGCTTCCACATCCCAAATGATTGCAGTTAATTTTCTAAGTTTTGAGGAGGTAAATTTAAGGCAGACACTAATTTTTCTTCTTGAGCTTGCTTGCTAAATTGCTGAAAGCTGCTGTGTTCCCAGCTGAGTGGCTTGCATGTGGATTTAACATTTCAGCCAGTGCTGGATTATTCGTCTTCTCTTTTATTTGAGGAGCATGTTTTTGGGACAGGAAGTGGATAATTTCAGCATAGTCAGGGTGACGACACCTTGCTCTGGCTTTAGCCCTCGCTGCATCTTCATAATATGAGTATTAAATAAAGACAACACTGGCACAGCGAGGTGACGTAAAGAGTCAGTCCTTTGAGAGTTTGTTTTTTTTTTTCAGGCAAGCAACGCTTAATGTACTGGGTAAATTGGATGACACTGATGTTTTGCATGCTTTAGAGACACTGGGGAAATTATAGATTTGCTAGAAAACAGCACAGTGGTTTCACAGACAGGAGTGCAAAGTGCTGGTGGAGGTTGCTACTTCAAGAAGAGAGGTTTGTCTGCAGCCAGCCCCAGAGCTGGAGGCATGCTGGTGCCTGTTGAGGCAGATTTCAGAGGGCTGTGCCCTCCAAGAGGGCTTAGGATCTTCCTCTGTGTTCCAGGGGGATGCAGGACATCCTGAGCACGTGGCTGGAGTCACCAGAGACACCACCAGGTATTGTCAGGGCCAATCACTCAGGAAACTCAAGAAAATTAAAAAAGAGAATTTTTTTAATACATCCCTCCCGAGTACACCCACAGAGGAGCACCACCAAGGTGCTCTAAACAAGTCTGCACAATATGCTGACCCTGTGTAGTTTTGAGGAGGATCAACTGACAGCAGTTGGAATGGTTTGGAGCTTTTCTCTTAGCAAAAAAAGGCAAATTCCAGATGTTTTCCAGCCCCCATGAGGTCTGAGCTGCCTTTGATGTGCAGTGGAAGGGTGGTAGTTCTGAAGGACAGCTCTGTGTAAAGTTGATAGAGATAGGAATTTGGTCCTAGATGGAAACACTGCTTCTTTTTGTTATTATAATCATTGTTGTTTGTGTTCTGCTCCTACTTTATTTTCTTTACAGCATCTTTTCAGTGGTGACCTTTCTAAAAAAGGTCAGTTGCCAGTTTCCTTGAGAAGAGACGGAATTCTCAAAAATGGTGATTTAAACAATTTTGGTTGCAAGTGGTACCCAAGCATTCTGGAGGAAAGATGATTAGAGACAATGTTTCTCACTTGGTTAAGCATATCTCCTGGAATGATTTAGCTGTTCTTGCTCTCCTGTCATTACATAACATGAATTTTACACCGCTTTAGGCATTTTGTTAGTTAAAAAAATTGCTTGCACACTGTGGTCTTTTTATTTTGTTTTAATAACAAACACAAGGCTCTGCACTGTGTTGAGTGCTAGCTACTGCAGGATAGAGTAAGATTAAAGGCTTTCTGCTCTACAGCCTAGGCTGCTTTTATACAAAAGAGCCTTTTTACAAAATAGAAGCATGGCAACAGCAAATGCAGTGCCTTTTAAAAAATTGTTTTCCTCAACTGTGTTTTCCAACCTGAAGTTTTGCTGACTGTATGCCTCTAATACCCTGTTTCCTTGCCATCAGCATTAAACCTCGTAAATAGGAAGAGTTATGTTAGCTAATAAAAAGCCTGCTGCCTTCCTGAGAGGAATCTGGCAACTCTGAGACAGTCGAGTCTGCTGGCAGACCCTGCTTTCCATACAGACACTTGCTGGTGTTTAGAGGTGTCTAGTCAAGGAGCATGCACAACCTACAGAGTTGTGGTTTGGGTTCCCCACAGTGCATCAGAAAGGGCAATGGGTGGAGGAGACGGTGGAGGCAATGACATCAAGACAAGCTTAGAAATAATAAAAATTGACCTTTTATCTGTAAGGAAATGGGGAGTGGACATGCAGTTTCAGTGCCTCACAGAAATCCCAGAAGGATGAGCACATCACCAGAGATTTCAGGATAATCATTGTGTGAGTTTTGAAATTCAAGTGTTTTCAGAGTATGAGATACCACACCATGGTCATCTGGATCCCAGTTTCCTGGAGTTTCACCATATGCTGGGTCAGACCAGAGTCTGTCAGAGTTCCTGTCCTGCTTTCAGCAGTGACCAGTGGGGAAGTCCCCAGCCTCTGTAGGAAAATACTTGTGAGACTGGGAGCTTCACTGGGAGAGATTTTCTCTTCTGGGCCACAGCATGGATATTGTACAGGTTTTAGTTTACAGCACCTTACAGCTGATGTCAGCTGTGTTTATGCCCTGCCACTCCTAACTTTGGCTGTCCTTGGCAATCCCTGTTGGAATCTTTCTGTGAAGTTGTGACATAATTAAATTCATGTGTTCTGGTGTAGGTGTAGTGGCTGGATTCAGTGATGCCCAGTTATTAGTGACTAAAGTCTCTTAAGAAATACTTGTTATTGAGAATACCTTCAACAGAATATATTCTTTCAAAAGATCTGCTTGCAGAATATAGTTCTTGTCTATTGGATCTGACAGGAATATGGCTGTGGAGATCCCTGTGCTGCTGTCCTTGTCCATGCCCATCACCCTGCCATTTCCAGACCTTTTGTTGACTCCTAGTCTTTTTCTTCTGAAGAAGGCACAAAACACCTCTTTTATCTGTTGAAGACTTGAGCAGGGAAGGAGAGGCTGCCTCTCTCATGAAGGGAGTTTGAACACCTCCATTCTTGGCTGCCCTGTGGCAACTGGAGATGGAGATAAAATGAGTTTTTTTCCCAGCCCTTGTCTCGCAGACCTGGTTCAGACGGCCAGCTGGAAATTGGACAGAGTGGAATTTGCCGTAGACCCGAGGAAATCATATTCAAAGACATAACTGTGGTGACCTTTCTTAGCCAGGAAATCATGAATCTGAACCGTAGGAGTACGAAAGTCAGGCATGCAGGTGGATTTAGTCCAGAACTGGCTGCGGATCTATCCTCACTGGAGGGATTTTCAATGAGTAGTTAGTGGTGATAACGTGGTTTAATAAAATTACGGTCAAAACCAGAGAGGTTCTGTTAAAGTGTCTCGTCACCCAGTACACAGTTTGGGTTTTTCTAGCTGGGTATGGACTGGATCACGTAGAATTAAATCTGCCTGGATTTACGATTTGTAACTGTAGAAGTAGGGAAGAATTAATTGTGTCTTGGTTGAAGAAAATAGCGACTCCTGATAAAATACAAGGTAGGTTAAATACAGAGAGTTCTGTTATTACTGAGATTTGAGAACCCAATAAAACTGGAGGGTCAGACATTGACCTGTTCTTCCTTCAATTTTATCAAGTTGCTCAGTGAGCAGCAGCATTAATGAAATGTGGATTCCTGTGGCTTTATGCCTGCAGTTGGATTTCTTGATCTCTAACAAGAGGTCTGTAGCACTGATTGAAGATTTTCTCAGCTGGAATTAGACACACACACACATAGATATTGGTAGTGGACCTGGCAGTGCTGGGTTTGGACCAGCACTTGGACTCAATCATCTTGGAGGTATTTTCCAACCTAAAAGATTCTATGATTGATATTCCTGTGCTGAGCATGGGTGAAGGAACTTTGCTTGCTTAGGAGACAAGGTAAAAAAAGAAGTCAGTTAAGTAAAGGAAAATTCAATGGCACAAAAGAAAACACCTTCCAATATCTGGTCAAGTTTCTAATATGAATATTATGGATCTGATCTAACCTTAAAAATTAAAAATACTAATATCTACCAAGACGTTTTTAGTGTCTTTTTTACCTCAATTTTTGTGGGATTTAAAAGAAAAACAAACCCACAACAATTTGTCAGTAGTTTGGCTTTACATTTTGTCCCCTCCCAAGTTTCTTGTGGATTTGGTCAGTTTGGTGAATGCCTTAACAAATATTTTGAGACCCTCAGGTGCAAAGAAGTGTAAAATCCATAGGAGACAACCATTAAATGCTATTTATCCGGCTGCACCATGTATCTTCTGCTGTGTACTCTGTGTCCTGAAACAACAATGTGGTGGGAATACACAATTGAGTTCATGTCTGTGGATGGGGAGGCTTTGCAGGAGGGTTATCTGTTTTTGGACTGTGGCTCTCTGGGGAGCTCAGGGATGTGCAGAGAATCCCTTAGTGCATCATCCCCAGGCTGTGCCCTTGGTGTCGAGATGTGTGAGCAGAATTTCGGCCAGAGATGGTTCTATAAAGACAATCTTTCCAAATTTAACTTCCAACCTTGGGTTGTTTCCCTGTGGGAGGGGAAATTCAGAATTGCTGATGCTCCCAGCATCTTCAGCTTCTGGAGGGTGCTGGTTATGGAGTGGCAGCCATGGGGAGAGCCCAGGTTTGAGGGATTGGGAGTGTCTCCCCTTTTCCAAAGTGGAGTGCTGCCTAATGACAAAAGGAAAGCCCCTTCCAACAGTGTTAAAGTGGAAAGATATAACCTGAAAGTCTTTTGTGAAAACTTTCCGGTGCACAAATATGGCTCTGTGCACATGTGAAAAATGATTTTCACAATTTTTATAAGGTAAATTAATTAGCATACCTAGCCAGTACATTCAATAGGAAATCAGTTACCACAGTAACCCACCCTTGGGTCAGCCCTTTGGAGTTGGTCCTGGGGCTTCTTTGCCCTATTTTCTTGTTATATCTGTTAAATTCTGGTGGAAAACAAAATGTCCTTATCAGAAATTCTCTCCTTTAAGTTTGTTTAATAAGATTAAACAAAATTTCAAGTGATAGAAAAAGATTACCTTATTATGAGAAACGGCAGGAAAAGTACTATAAAGTATACAAATACGTATTAAAAATCTACAAGGCTACAAATATATGAAAATATATATAAAAACTGAAAAATCTTCAGGCATCAGTGGAGGTGCAGGTGTGGGGGGAGTGCCAGTACAGTGGGATGAGCTCCAGCAAACCCTCTGGTCCTCAGGGGTTTAGGATGTCCCCTGAGCTGGGCTGAGTCCCAGCAGAAAGGGGCTGGTGGAATCCAGGGATATTTTATGTAATGCTCAGGCTTTACTCTGTGTCTCCTGCTGTTTGTAGCAAGGGCATCTTCCTGTGGGCAGGAAAGCAAATTTTTAAAGTTGACATTCAGGCTGAAAGAATATTTGTGATGGATCAAAATAAATGCCTTGAGTGTAAAACTATTAGATTTCACAAAATCTAAACTTCTATTTCTCCCATTGGGTGGCTTTTAAATATTTTAAAATCTGCTTTTCTGTAGAAAATCCAATAATCTCCAGATTATTTTTCTCAAAATTCGTGCTTATAAAGAAAAAAAGATAGAAATACTATTTTTTGGTACATGTTCCATATTCAATAGAATAATATTTGCAGAATGTACAATCCAGTCACAGTTATAAACACTCTGAGTAGGGCATGTGTAACTCATGCAAACTCAGTGTCACTTTTATGTTAAAATCAGTATGCACATCTGAGTAAATGTCTGCTGTTGTCATAACCATTCTTTGGCTATTATGAGGAAAATTTGTAAAAATATCCTTTTTTTCTTCCCCACAAGAACTGCTGAAAGGAACATTTCCTATAATTTTTGTGCAGCAATGATTGTTAATAGTTACATTTTAATAGCTTTTTAGCACCAGTGAATGGGACCATATAGTTCCATAGCTGTAGTCAAAATGAAATTGAAAACTGAGTAAAAACAGGTGAAACACTGAAGATTACCATGGACTATGATTTTGAAACATCTGCTTTCCCCAGCATCACTTGGCACTCTGTCCCTCATCCCAGGGATCCTGGCTGTGTCCTGCAAAACAGACTCAGACCTGCCAGGAAGAAAAGATTACTTCTCTCAAGCAAAAGAGTCACTATCAGCTTTGGGCAGGCATACAATTCAGCATTTAAAACTCAGTTTGCATGTTAATTTATTGTTGCTTTCGAGATATGTATAAAATAAAAACAAAACATGCTATCTTGCCCAGATGTTGTGAATAAAAGAATGCTTTCTACATTGTTAAAGCACTGGGGCTTATATCTGTGTTTTGTGGTGTAGGAAGCTACTTGCATTACCAGGAGTTATCCTGTTTTATCACAAATTCTTTTCAGATGTCCATTTGGATTTCCTTCTGAAATCTCAAGATAAAAGTTACTGTCAAGAGTAACTCTGAATCTGCTGTGTAACACAAGGAGGATTTCACTGCACTTTGCCACTGACAACAGCCCTTTCTCTCTTCTGCTCTCTGTCCTTTCAGAATCCAGTTTTTTGTTGGGAAACGCCCAGATTGTGGACTGGCCCGTAGTTTATAGTAATGACGGATTTTGTAAACTCTCTGGATACCACCGAGCTGACGTCATGCAGAAGAGCAGCACCTGCAGGTATGCCCATTGCCTTTTTGCTGCCACCCGGGGCACTAGAAAACTTTTAATCTGCTGGGAAGAATGGTCACGTCTTGGGTGTAGGAGAAGGGAATACAGGTGACCTTGCCCCGATAAGTAAGAGCTGTGTTAATTACCTCATTAATACAGCCTCGCCCCTGATGAGCCACAGCTGTATCCAATAAAGGTAACTGTGATAAAAGGGAGTGGGTTAGCTGGTGAGGCAAGGATCATGAATGGGAGAGGATGAAGAAGGATCCTGGGGAGAGAGAGAATCACTGCTGTGAGATCAGTCTGGGTGTGCAGTCAGAGCCTGTTGTTAGAACCTGTAGTCATAGTCTGGCTGGGTAAAAGCCTGCAGTCAGAGTCTGCAAACTGATCCCTGCAGCCACAGTCTGGCTGGGTAAAAGCTGCAGTCAGAGTCTGTAAACTGATCCCTGCAGTCACAGTCTAGCTGGGTAAAAGCTGCAGTCACAGTCTGCACACTGATCCCTGCAGTCACAGTCTAGCTGGGTAAAAGCTGCAGTCACAGTCTGCAAACTGCTCCCTGCAGTCACAGTCTAGCTAGGTAAAAGCTGCAGTCAGAGTCTGCAAACTGATCCCTGCAGTCAGAGTTCAGGAAATATCCAGCAGTCAGAGGCTGCAAGGGAAACCCACAGCAGGAGCTGCTGCAGGCAGAGTCAGGGAATGGTTGGAGTCAGGATGGCTGAGCTGCAAAGAGGAATAAACCAGGGCCCTCTTCATGCTGTGATAAACAAGGAGTCTGTGTCTGGCCTCATTTCTACCCTCCAGCAAGAGGGCTGCTGCAACATTTGGGGAAAAAGAACTGAGATAAGAAAGGCATTGTTTTGCAGATGTTGAAGTCTTAATACAGGCTTTAAGTGAAACCAGCAATTTAGACAGAACGTGGTAAAGCACCTTGAAATTTATCCTGGCTAGTATTGGTGAGAATATACTCTAGGTAGTGATCCAGTAAAGAGAGTGGGTTTTAGGTAATATAGTTCAAAGATACTTTTGCTGGATTGTTCTGAGTTCTGCTATTACCATGCCATGAGGCAGGGACTCTTCTGTAGCCCACGCTAGCCCCTTTTATTAAGCATAGACAGAGCCCAGTAATGCACAAAGTGCATCTTTATTCCCAAGAGAGTGATTAGGCTGCTGATATATTTACTCTAAACATTGCAGCTTTATTGCTTTTTTTTTCTTTTATTGGTGGTCTTTCTGGAGCAAGCAGCTGTGATTTGTGGCTGGATGTGCATTTGAGCTTTGTCTGCTGCATCCTTTAGGAAGAGACACTTTTGGGGAAGGACTGGCTCCCTGATGTGTGTGAATGTGTGTGAGCAAAGAAAATGAGGGCCAGAGGCAAGGAGGGAGGGATGAGATCCAAGTTTGTGTAGGTTTTCCCTTTCTGCCTTCAGGGACCGACCAATTCCAGGCATTGGGGACAGAGGATGGAATATCTGGAAGTGTTCAAGGAAGGCTGGACAGAGCTTGGAGCAACCTGGTCTGGTGCAAAGTGTCCCTGTCCATGGCAGGGGTTTGGGTCTTTAAGGCCCCTTTCAAACCAAACCATTCTGTCATCTGCAGTGATAATTTCTGGGAGCTGATGCTGCCATGCCCTGGTGATCAGCTGATGCTTCAGCTGGCAGGAGCAGGGTGGGCAGCGAGCCTGTCCCTGGATGGCAGCCACTGCTTTCTCCAGAAAGCAACACGTGCTGGTGTGTGGTCACCGCTCTCATCTGCAGGGAAGAGGAGGAAGCAAGATCTGGGATTGCTCTGTGCAGCCAAATGTCCTCTCAGGGGCAAGGGGCAGGAGATGGGCAGGTGCTGTTGAAATGAAATATTCATTCACGCAGTAGCAACAGAGTCAATATGCTGTGGGGCTGAAGGAAACAGCCTGATCACAGCTGCTCCGGAGATTCATACACACTTTCCCCTTTGCTCTCTGCCATCCTCTATATTGAATTGTCTGTGTTTGCTGTGAGCCAGTGCTCTTATAGCCTGTGCACATTAAAAAAAAAAAATTACAAATGCAGAATGGAATTGTAGGAAATTGCTGAGGAAGGGAAGGTTTAGGAATACCTGTCTGATAATGATGGGCATGTGCTTCAAATGTTGAAGGGACCAAAAGGTTTGTTCCAGCTGGGTGCTTATTGTGAATGTGATAATCTCCTGTTGCCATGTATAAGGATCCTGTTTTGGGCACACTCAAACAGGTCATTGAGGTGAATTGTACAAATTGAGGAGGAACTACTGTGGAAAATGGAATTGGTAGCAAAGATGGTTTTTTTTTTTTCCTTTCATCTTCATTCTAGACACCCACCTCTGGATTTTGAGGGGAGCCCTCTGTACACTCAAAGCATGACCAGCACTGTTGTGTCTGGCTCCTGGACAGGTTGGATGGGGCTTTGAGCAAACTGATCTGGTGGAAGGTGTCCTTGCCCTTGGCAGGGGGGTGGAACGAGATGATCTGTAAGGTCCCTTCCAACCCAAGCCCTTCAGGGATGTTTCTAACTTGTTAGGAGATATTCCAGACCTGTGAGAGCTGGACAGATGTCAGATTAAGTGAGAGCTGAACAGATTTTCAGCATAGAAAACATGGAACGTGTAGCCTTCCTGAGCAGCTGGAGCTGCTCTCGGATGAGAGATACAGAGATGATTTGTCTTAAAGGCCAATGGTGCCTGCTTAGACTACTCAGCAGAATGTCATTGGAGGGGGTTTTTTGATATCTGGGGCTATTATTTACAGTATTTTCTGAGTCAGGCTCCCAGTCCAGTTTTGCTATGTTACGCCCAGATTGTTACACTGCATATAAAATTTGCTTTATATTTAGTATATATATCTAAGACAAGTGCTTTGGGCTAGCGTGCCATGGTGCTACCTCCTAATTCCATGTTTTGGAAGGGTCTGCTTTTTAATGCCAAGAATCCAACCAAGTTAAATACACAGATATAAACGATGTACAACTAGCCTGATTCAGGTTGTTTTTATTACTGATCGTGAGTGTGATAAAGGACAATTAATAAATATTGCAAGGTTTGGTCAATTGGCCTCAGGCTGAATATGTTTGAAAATCATCTTCCAGCCATACTTTTCTCCTGGTAGTCCAGTGAGAATTTACTATATTCTCTTTCCCACCCCGTACCCTACATTGGGACTGTTCATATGCCACGTAGCTGTGGCACTCATGGATGTGGTTTGGTGATGGACTTGGCAGTGTTGGGTTAGCAGTTGGATGCAATGATCTTAAAGGTCTTTCCCAACCTAAATAATTCTGTGGTTCTGTGATTTTAAGTCTCAGCTGGTCTTGCCTGATACAGATCACAGGGAGGGGTGGATCAGCTGAAGGCACTGGAGGTGTGAGTGATTTTTGTTCCAGCTCAGGCAATGAGTTAGTCCTGTGACAGGCTGGTAGTTCCTTTGATTTTGCACCTCTCTCATCTTTTTAATCAGCAACAATATGCCCAATGACAGGAAAATCACTTAGAAATCCCTCAGTATGAGTGCCAGTTTCCTCAGTTTCACAGGCACTTTATAAAAAGCACATTGTACATAGAAGCCAGGCTATACTGGGTGAGGGGAGTTGATATCTGTTCTTTCTGAGCTCACGTGGCACTCAAAATTGCGTGTGTAGCTTGGGCTGGTATATAGAATAATTGGTATAAGCGAGTGCTAAAATGCTTCTTTAGGTGGAAGAACTTTCATCTGCTGTGCCAGGTGAAAATGAGCTGACAGTCCAGGAGGAACGGGGCATGTGTGACTGAGACACCTCGAACCTCCATTTAACCAAAAAAAAGCCCTGTCTGGAGGCGTATCAGTAGGTCAGCCAGGATCCAGGAAAATCACAACTGGTTTCCTGCCCACTTGTCCACAGACATGACCATGTGTCTCTTCATGAACATGTTGAAAGAATGTAAAAGCTGTAAAACACTGAAATGCAGTTTAGTGCTGCAAGTCGTATCAATGTTTTCTAAATACTGCTGCTTCTCTGCTAAGCTCTGTGATTTCATCACGCCTTTGGAAGAGCAGGAATCCTTTAATGGACCTACCCTGGCATTTGTCACTTGGCATTCTCTCCAGGCTTTGCTTTGCTTGCCTTTCCTTGCACATGAGATTTTCACTGCTCCGATTGGAACACTAGGTCAGCATCTCTGCTCTGCCTTGTTTTGATTTACTGCCCTGACAAGTGGGATTAAAAACAGTCTGCAGGGGAAATCCTGCCTCTAGTGAAGCCAATGGCAAAATTCCCGCTGTGCTCAAGAAATGGGATTATGCATGGTCAGTACAGCTGGGCTGGAAAAAGGTTGGATTTGGTGCTGGGATGGCACCTCTGTGGCCTGATTTTTGTGTGTCCTTGCAGTGCCAAAACTGTGCAAAGAAGCCCCACTGAGGATGCCCATGGGACTCATGGAGCTGCACCTCAGAAATGGTGTCTGCTCTTCACCTTGCAGGGTTTGAAGCTGTTGATGTGTATCTGTATTTGCTGTTCCTCCCGGGTGGATGTTTGTCTCATGTAATTGATGCCCTGGCTGCTTTTGGATGAAGGGAGCTGTAAATTTGGTGTAGGGTTGGATGCCTTCTGAGCTTCGCTTTTCCTCTGTCTTGGATAACTCCCCTCAAACAGCTGTTACTGCCCTGCAAACCCAGACCTGCTCTGGTGCTGCTGCTCTGCATCCTGGCAGAGGACAGAGGAGCACAAAGTGAAAATTCAGACAAGGCTTTTCTCTGCCAAGAGATGCTTTAAGAGGGAGGTGGGAGCCCAGGCATCCTAAATGACAACTGGTCTGTTTTAGAGGTGGAGAAAGTAGTTAAGATTCTGCCTCTCTCTCTGTATTTCAGCAAGTCTTGCTTCTCTTTGATAAGTGCGCTTTCTATGTAGTAAGATTCCCAGCAGCAGAGTGGTTTTGATATTTATGCCTTGTACAGTTTACATTGAAGACATTTGACAAGCACTAAATAACAACAAAAAAAAGAGGCAGAAAAAGTGATTGACTAAAGAAGTAGGAGTCCCTCCATTTGTACAAAATAGGACAGACTAAATTAAATTAAACTTGTGATAAGCAAAAATCTTATATAACTCATGCAGTGAAAGACTCTGAGGTTCCTTTGGTGCTGTTAAAAATTGCTTTCTGAAAAATGTTTTTATTGTTCCAGAAGCTTTTAAAATGTCTCTTTATGTGTGAATATAATATGAGATTTAAGCATTACAGGTTTACTGCAACAATAAGCTGCCTGTAATTTAAAACATAAAGTTGACTGATCATGTTCTGCAGCACTAACTGGTATCGTCCACCTCTCATCATCAAGTAGGATTTGTCATTTTAACACTAATTAATGATGACTTTCTGTATTATAAGTCATGTAAAATCAAGTGCTTCAACAAATTCTTTCTATTTTTTCCTTCAGGACTATGAGAAACATTGTTTTGAGCCTCAAGAAAACAAAAAAGAGATCATCAGAGCATTAAAAAAAATTTAAAAATTGAACTTTTTGTTGTCATCTCATGTGTAAATGTATAAAAGGTTATCAGGTGAAATGGGGAGAGAAAGGCAGGTCATTTGAAAAGGAGCAGTAGGATGTGTTCTGCATGTCCTTGGGACGTGCATGTTAATGGTCATCAGGACATTAATGAAACCTCGTACTTGGGTAAAACAACTTCCTGCTGTCAGCTGCTGTGGTGGCATCTTCTTTGCTGTCCCAAAGGTGACAGTTTTGCCATGCCATTTAGAGACTCAGAGAATCATTTGGGTTGGGAATGACCTCTGAGACCATCGAGACCAACCATGACCCCAGCACTGCACACACCCAGTGTGTTCCCAAGTGCCACATCCTGGTGTTTTCTCAACACTTCCAGGGGTGGCGATTCCACAGCATTCCTGGGCTCTGTTCCAGTGCCTGACCACCCTTCCAGTGATGTTTTTCCTAACACCCAATCTAATAAATGTCTGTGTTATCAGTGAAGAGGCAGCTGTAGTGACACTCAGATGTTGCAGCTGCTCTGATGCCTCCATCACCCAGACCAGGCACCAGCTTGCTGTGGGAGCAGCTCCACTGGAGAGAAAAGATTCATGGTCTGGCCTTCACTGAGTACTTTAATGCTTGCTGAGCCTCTAACCACTGTGTTGTTTTATTGTTTCTTTCAGAGCAGTAGACATAAAATAAATGTTTATTGAACCTTTGGAGGTCTGTTGATCAATAAGAGAAGCTGCACTGAAACCACAGAAGCACTGATAGCTTTTTCCTTTCATATTCTCAGGGTTTTGTGTTGGAGGTTTCAGATGAGGCTCAAACTGTTCGTGAACTAAGAGAATGGGGTGAGGGGGAAGTCTGATCAATTAAAAGTATATTCATCCAAGTGTCTGAAAGCTTTTACCTGATGTTCCATTTTCTTTCAGTTCTGTAATTGGGAATTTGCACAGAGCAGCCTTCACTTATTTTTAATCCGGGGTGAATGACAATAAAAGCCTGGCAGTTTCCTTACAAAGGATGTCAAAAGTAAGGTCAGGGGGTTGGGTTTGCTTACACCACCTGGAGGTCTGACCTGGAAAAGAATGCAAAGATGAGATGGTTAAGTGGCAAGAAATAGCAGAGTTAAAATTAATTTTTTATATTCTCAGCCTGGGGAGAGGTGAGTCTCTAAATCTTTTTAGTATTTTCCACTGAACTGTTAAAGAAATGCAGTATATAGTAAGGAAAATGAGGATGAATTTGGTTGTTTGTTAGTGGTGCAGACATAGCTACACATTGCAGTCATTGTTCCTTACTGTTTAAATCCTACTTCTATTTCTATTGGCATTTAGTACAAGAATTCCAATTATCTTATTGTCCTAGATGAATCTTGACAAGATTAGATTTGCAGCCATTGGGTTCAGCCAACAGCCTTTACCTGTGGTAGCTTACATCCCTCTTCCAGAATGATTTTCAGGAGGATTGAATAAAATTTGGGAGATTTTGGAGGTTTTGCTCAATTTTCTTTGTTTTGACAGCAATACTGCCATGGCCTGCAGCTGTGGTGATAATGGTTTCATAAGCTGTCAGCTCTTTTTCTAACCATATATCCTTAAAGATATACTCAGTAAAGCACTTCATAAAGCATTATGTTGGATTTATTTGCAGTCATTTACAGTAAGAAGATGGTCATGTTGTTGGTGTCCTTGTGACACTCTCAATATTTAAAGGGAGTATAAATCATAATTAAACCTTAGTAAATGACAGTTCATAGCATCTTCAATGTTTTTGCTATTTAAGGTGACTTTAACAATGTTGTTGCTTGTCTAGAAAAAATGAGAAATATTTTTTTTCCAGTTTTATGTATGGTGAGCTGACAGACAAGAAGACCATTGAAAAAGTCAGACAGACTTTCGACAACTATGAATCAAACTGCTTCGAAATTCTTCTCTACAAGAAAAACAGTATGTATATATTTGTGTGTGGGGCTGGGAGTGAAAAAGCATATTTAAAGCATGTAATAGACGGAAAGAAATTTTCATTTTGACATATGGGGCAAGATTTGGAGAAGAAACAGGTATTTTGGTTGCTACAGCTCAGGAAGAGAGCTCTCTTTTCAAGCATTCAGATTGCCAAGAATAGTAGTTGTTCCCTGCTGTCTCTAGTCTGACTCCTTCTTTCAGAAATATATTTAGTTTTGAGGATTGTTTCCCTGAAGGGAAACCGACTGGGTTAAGTGAAAAGAAATGCAGAATGAGGTTCCCCCACATCCCTCAGGAAACTCCCCCATGTCTCCACAAGTGAAACCCAGGCCCAGGCTGCTCCCAGCAGTGTTGAGATGCCTCTGTGGTTGTAAACCAACACGTACGAGCTCTGGGGAGAGTACTAAGCCTGGCACATAGCCCAGGGATTAGTTAAGAAAACCAGGGACTTCCACAGCTTAATGAGATTCAGGGTCCGTGCTCCTTCTCCTTGGTGGCATTGGGTTTGCAGGAATTTGCCAGAACCGGAGATTTTCCTCATTTTGTCTTAACCACGAGCCATTCCAGTCATGTTTTCTGTCCTGGGCAGTACTGGCTTGTCAACCTGAGAGCACATTCTGAGCACAGCCCATGCTGTTGTGTGGCCTCACTTGTGCATGGTGGGCAGATCTGCTGAGCTGCTGGTTGCAATTCCTGTTGTCAGTGGAAATAAACAACCTCCTTCAGTAGCACAGACCATCTTCCCAAGACAGAAAGCCAAAACTTAAACGTGTTCCAGAGAAGCTGGTTCCTCTACTCTGCACAGAATTAGTCCACTTGACTGGGTTGGTGGCCAAGAACAGTCCAAGACCAATCCTGATGGAGGTGTTCTCTTCAGTGTAGCTCTCAGTGCCCTGTACAGGGTGCAGGTATTGTGGGGCTGGGGATCTTTCCCCCTAGTTCACCTACCTGGAGCCCAGAATCTGAGGCCATGCTTCCCCTGAGTGGACTTTGATGCTGGCGTGGGATTACCAGAATTTTTCCCTGCATGCCCTGGCTGAGGGAAGGGAATGTTGTGCCTCAGGAAAGAGCTCCTTGTGCCTGACTGCTCCATTTCACTGCAAACTCACCTAAACCTTTCATGACATTGAAGGGAGCGTCCTGGATACCTCCTCTTATGCTTTACCTCTGTTTTCCCTTTTTAGACTAAATCTTCCTGTGTGGGCACTAAAATAGCAGGAAATGCCTGTGGAGTTCTCTGCCTCTGCCTGCATCAAGGCATTTTAGCCAGCATGTTAATTAAAGAGAGAAGCCAGAGCAGTTCTGAAGTCCAGCTGTTCCTGCAGGTGCCCAGGGGAGCCCTCCAAATGACCTCTTTTTGGTTCCTAAGCATATGGATGTGTCTGTTCCACAGATTTTCTGCTTCTCTTCCCGTTTCCTGTGCAGGTCACCTGGATGCCCCCTCACATCAGGAGAATTTCCTGGGACAGTCTCATGTTGGGTGTCTTTGCTGGTGGTGGTGCCCAGCAGTGCCATGCCCTGTGTCCATGTGATTTCCAAAGTGGATCCCAGAGACCCTGTGCTCTCCCCAACCCTGACTTCTTGTATGCTGGAGCAGCTCTTGCTCTAGAATGGGCGTGAATTAAATTCCTTTCTATTTTATTTATGTATAAAAAGAGAAAAGTCTTTTCTTGGCGGCTTTCCTGTAACAAGGCAGAAGCTTTTTGCTTTGGGTTGTGGATTGTCTGCTGGAGCTTGATGATGCTGCAGAGATTTATTGAGCTGCAGTTGCCTTAATAAAATCTTCACCTTTGCCCAGCTCTCCAAGCCTACACTTTCCATAAGTTATGCAGGATTACTGAAGGACTTTATGGAAAATTACTCAATATTCCTCTCTGGGTTTGAGTCACTTCCCATCCATAACATCTGTTGTCAGTTTTCTTCTCCATCACCCAAAGCCCAGAACCTCAACCTCTCAGTAATGCTAACAGGTTCACCTCTTGGCTCCAGCTCAGCAGCTGCTGTGCTCAGGGTTTGCTTCCATTTGCCATTCTCTGAGCCTTGTGGAAGAAGCCTGCTTATCCTCCAGGCTGAAAATTGGAGCAGAGAAGGAAATAAAGATTTATTATCTGTTGGTATGAATGTACTTCTGCAGTGTAGGTGGTTACTCTGTGGAAGGGCTTAAGTTTATCACCTATGTGAGGCTTGCAGTGCCTTCAGAGCACCCTCCCACCCTCATTTTCAAACTGTAGGTCCAGGTGTGCTGTGTATTTTTGGTAATGTGGCACAATGTGTTTTTTTTTTTTTTTTTTCTCCTTTACCCATTCCCTTTTGCTTCTGGCAGAGGGAAATTTTGAGGTTTTCAGGTTGTTTTCCCATCCTTTGCTGTGTTAGCGGTAACCTTTAATGGCTGATGTTCTCTGGCAGCATCTGTTTGACTGCTCTGTTTCCCACTCCCCTTGGGTTCCCAGCTTGCAGGTTCCAGCTTCAAGACTTGAAAGCTTGCTACAACTCTCTTGTGCTTTGCTGCATTCCCTCATTACATAGTCCTTACCTCTGCCCACACAACTGTTCACCAACCACGTTAGGCACGCCTGCATATACGTATATATGTGGTAATACTCAGGAAACCTGTATGGTAACATTCAGGAGACCTCTTTACCTGCTTTTCCTCATTTTGCTGCTTCTACAGCAGCAGCCACCTTGCCTCTGTCTTTGATTTTTGTCAGCCAGCACCCTTGTACAGGCTGAAATGCCTACTTGTTTTCATCTTAAAGGGTGCCAATGGATTCCCAGGTGTCAGAGCTGCACCACTCTGTTCTAGTGCTTATGAGAAATCTTTTGTCTTGGGTTAGCAACTGGGAATTAAGATCATCAAGTAATCAGCATAATGGCTTTGGAATTATCACAAAAAGCAGTCCCACATCTCTCCCACTTCTCCAGTTTACTGGTAGTGAGTTACTGGTTTAATCCCGGTTGAATTTCAATAAACCCTTGTGGGTTTTAATCTTCCCCACAGCAGTCCCAGCCCAAATGGTTTTCTCTGCCCTCTGGGATTGATGCTGCAGTTCCTGGCACAGCTCCCAGACCTGGTGCATCACAGGAGGTTTGGGGGGAGCAGCAGTGCCTGTGTGGGATAACAGTGGGCAAGAGGCTCGTGTCAATGTGTCAGCTCTCAGGCAGCTCAGGAGAAAAGCCGTTCTGTCAACTGGCTGAAAGCACATCAAATCCCAGAGGTAATTAGCTGGCTGTGAAGGCATTTATGGTGCAGCCTGTGTAGGTGCTCGTTTGGGAGGGAGGGACACGGAGCTTTGCAGGATGGAGAACATCTGACATTCACAGCCCTGCAGAGGAACAGGGGGTTTTTAAGAAAATTGCTCCCAGTGTTCTAGGGTTTCACCCCTTGTGGAGCACACCTGTGTGTGTGTAGGGGACTGCCACGTGTGTGTCAGCCTGGAAGAGCAGCTTCAGCTCCTGAGCAGCTGTAGGAGCCCTCTGCAAACAGGGGGGGTTTACCAAAGGCCAAGCTGACCACCTGAAAACCAAGGGCTGTTTTTGGCTCTTTGTTTGATGGGTGGGAGGATTTGAAAAACACTAGGTTTTGTTTCAGAAGCTGACTAGAGATAACTGTGCTGGGAGAGTGCTGCACTGGGCAGGGCAGTGAGGAGGTGTGACCTGAAACACAAAAAAGAAATCAAATCTGATTTGTCCTGATAGGACATTGGGAGTCCAACTCAGGTCTTCTTAAATAATGTAGTCATATAAAATTTGGAGCAATTCACAGTATAGTCCATTGTTTTTGGATTTAGTAGCTCTATATTGTGTAAAGAGGGAATTAAAGATGTCATCCACCTGTTTTTTTCTCTCCTTTCTACCCTTCAGATGTTTGTGTGATGTGCTGGGAATAAACAAGAGTAAGAGAGGAAGAACAATGTATTTTATTTCAGAATGAATTTATATATGGCCTCCTGTTTCTGTTTTTCATCTAGTTAGATTAATGAAGCTGTAAAAATGGGAATATGTTGTTTTACTTGGAGGAAGTAAAATGAAAAGCTCTGGAAGATGTAGAAATATTGAGATACACACCTAAACTAAATGTGTGTTTTAATAATATGTAAATGCTATGGGTTTGGGGTAGTTTGTGCTACACCACATTCCAATGTCACTTTTTTCTCTGCTCCAGGAACCCCAGTTTGGTTCTACATGCAAATTGCACCTATAAGAAATGAGCATGAAAAAGTGGTTCTGTTCTTGTGCACTTTTAAGGATATCACTTTATTCAAACAACCGATCGAAGATGATTCGACAAAAGGTAAACATGAAATACATTCTTACTTTTTGTGAATGATAGAAGTAAATGCTTGAGCTCAGACCTGTCACAGGGATGTGTCATGTCTGTGATCTATGTCTTGAACTGAGGAAATGTTTTGTGACCTGTCAGAGTTTTAATGTCACTGTCCTAAATTATTAAAAAAAAATAAAAAAAAAATAGGATAAATCACCATGAGTGGAAATTCCCTACCAGTGTTTTTCTAGTCACAAGCCTTCCTTTTTCTTTGCAATTCATTTCTTCATCACTACAGCTGGCACTTTCTAAAAATTTCACAGTTTTGAGTCGTTTGAATGCTGTGCTGTTTTGGGAGATCTGTTACAGGACAGGTGTCATCTTTTCAGGAAAAAAATAATTCCAGCTCCTTATGATGAGATGCTGGTAATTCTTCCCATTCTCCCTCTTGGAGGTGAAATGTGAGAGAAACAGCCTGCTTGAGTCATTTATTACTGCTCAGGAGTGATGACTGCGTGGCAGTGGGCATCCTGCTTGTTACTTTTCAGCTGCAGGGCAGGATTTTGTTGGAATGCTCTTGTCACTGAACAGCTCATGGCCAGGCCTGCAGGAGAAATTGGTGGGGAAAGGTACAGAGGATCTGGCAGCATCATCCTCTGCTTTAGTTACAAAACACATGTCTTGTGTCATGTTTACATGTGTATTGCTTTGGGCGAAACAATGCACGCTTACATAAAGAAGGATGATATCCACATCTCTTGGAAGTTGCCTCCTGATGATTAATTCTTTACAATGTTTTTCCCTTCATGCTTGAGGAAGGATTGATGTCTCACTTGGAGCTGGTGTGCTCCAAGCCATCTTCTTTAGGATAAAGTTGGTGTTATTTGAATGCAAACAGCGTTTAAAATAATTTCTTAATATCTAGATAGCACTTATTACAAGTGTTTGGAAAACTGAAAAGTCAGTTTATAAAGGCAGACTTAAAATGAAAGACTCCCCTCCCAGCTAATACTAAATATGACTTTTTTTTCGTCTAGAGAGTATTATCCATAAAATTATAAGATCCTGATATAGGAATACCTTCTCAGCCATCATAAACTTTATTGCCTCTACAACTTAGCTAGCAACCTGAACATGTTCTTTATTTCACTCTCAGCTCCATAATACGGAATTCTTCTGCCTGGAAATAATCTGAGTTTTTTTAGGGTAAATGCCAGTTAATTAAAAGGACTTTATAGGTATCTGAAGTCACGGGACTGGCTCCTTGCTGCAGTGTATGTAATACATAGGGTGAGCTAATCAAGGAAAAGCCAGTCTTTGCAAGAATCCTCTTGTAAGGTTTCCTATTTGATGCTTTTTTGGGGAACCAAGATGTATCTCACATGGAACCAGCTCCCAAATCCCCCCAACTTTCCCTGTTCTGCCCCACTTCCCCCAGGACTGAGTTGCACTGAGAAGTGTTGGACTGCAGCAGGACAGAGAAAACATATTGAAGGTGGCTCTCAAATGTAGAAATGATGAATATTGCCTCCTTTGGATTCTCAGCCAGGGAGATTCAAACTCTGTTGCCTTCTCTGGGGAGGCAGGGATGTGCTCCAGGGGCTGAGCTCTTCTCCTCCCCATCTTGTGGCTGAGGAGGAGCAGAACCCATGTGGCATCCAGAACAGGAATATATGTTCCTGTGGGAAAGAGCAATAGCAGTGAAATGCAAGACCTTTGTGCTGCTGCTCTGCACTGAAGGGCACCATTAGTTAAAATGCCAGGTATTAATGATGGACTTTATGAAATATTGCCCTCAGCAGCCAAAGAGGTTTGGCTCTATGTGTAAAGAGCCCTTACTTCTGTCAAAGTCATACTCTAAAACCCCCAAAACTCCAACAGAAGATTGCAGAGGCAGTGCAGCAACATTTCCCACATTCTATGCCTTTAAAGCATAAAACTGGAGCCTTAAGAATCTGCTCAGGGTGCTTTGATTAGAGCATNCTGCTGTTTAGATTTGGGATTTGCCATTGAAAGGGCTTTTTTTTTTTTTTTTTTTTTTTTAAAGAAGGATGTTTCTTAAGAAATTCTGCCAGGACCATGCAATACATAATACATAACTATGGTGCAGATGAGTTACTGTGCATTACTTATGGGAGCAGTAAATTTGAGATAAAAAATTCAGCAGGAATAAAATATTGATGCCATTATGCAATAATCTCTCCATACCAAAACGTTCTGCACTGTTCAAAGGTGTGTTGCTTTGTTGTGAAGCTTCAGTATATCACACTTTTGTGAGGTATTTAAATCATGCCACTGATTGTATCTACACTGCAGAGTGTCTGTGTGTCCCCAGTTCTGGAAATTCCTGCTTGGGTTGCTCAGATCTAGGCTCTTGTGGAGACCTTGCCAGGGAACAGCAGGTTTGGGGGACAGGGAGTGGTGCTGAGGATGCAGATCTGTCCAAAAGTGTCAAGCAGCTTCTGGGGTTTGTGAAAACAGGAGAGACAAATGAAACTGTTGTCTCACATTGCCAGGGTGAGGGGGGATTTTTTTATTTTTTTTTTTCCCCTGATGTGGGCTTAAGAACATGTTTGTTGAGTGCAAAAAAATGCAGTTGACTTGATGGGGACAAGCTCTGTGCAAACAGTGGGGGGAGTCAGAGAGGTCTGGGACACTGTGACAGATGGTGTGTGTCTCTGCTTACCTGTGTGCTCACCACTTGCTCTGCTAATGCTGAAAGGAGGAGGATGAGGAGGAGGAAGAAGGGAGGAGGAGCAGGGAGCTTTGCTTGCCAGAGGGAGTAACAGTAATGAAATTTTTCCAGGAGGCTGTAAATTTGCTGCAGACCAGAAAGCTGTTGAAACTTCCTGGGCTCTAAGCAAGACTGATGGAGAAAAAGGATATTTAAAAGCCACCTTCTTCTCATAAAATACAGTGACAGAGATCAAACCCCTTGTTTTCTGAGAGGGTACAGGCAGTTGACGCTAAAGATTGAACTGACTTGTTTTCTTGTTACTTGTGCTCCAATCTATTATTGCTGGGTGGTGCGTGGGAGACCTATGATGTATGGCAATATAACAGTGACCAAAGAGTGCTGTAAAGCCATTCCTTGTAAATGGAAAATTACTTTAAAAAGTGTCTAACCAGTCAAAAGTGTCCAAACCCCCCAGCAACTGCAGCAGGAGCAGCAAAAATGATAATGGAAGGAAGGCTCAGCCTCCTGGTTGATGTGTTCCCTCGTGGGTGAAGGTGCCACCAGCAGCTGTGGAGGTCTGGGGGACAGAGAGAGCACCCTCCATTGGTTTGGGTTTTGATTTTTAATGTCCCAGCTCCTGAGCCAGTGCTGATGAGCTGTGGATGAGGCAGTGTGGAAGAAGAGGTGAGAATTCGTGGTGAGGCAGGAGGCAGTGGCTGCACTTGGTGGTCACTGGGCCAGTGCCTTATTTTCTGGGTGAGGAGCTGTGCTGTGTTTGTCTGATCTCTCCTTTCCTTCTGCTCCTCTTTGCTAATGGGAATGTTTGTCTGGTCTGGATTCAGAGGCAAGCAGCAGGTCCCACCTGTGGTGGCAGAGGGCCAGATCCCCAGGTGTGCTGGCTCCAGGCCGTGCACAGCAGAGGTGGAAGGCCATTACAAGCATATGAAAGATCCTATTATGTATTTTCTTAAGCGAATAAAACCCAAAAAATCTTTTTTTTTTAATGTTTGTACCATTGTCGGGTCACAGTTGGATGCTTTTATCAGCTTGCTGAGCTTTTATTCTGTCTTTACCCAATGGCCTTTTAAAAACATCTGAAGACTTTCAATTCCTCCAAAGACACACAGTGGTAATAATCTTCTGTTTATTTGTCAGGAAAAAAATAAAGCCATTTTTCTGGGCCCTAACTATTAGAAGGGTGAATGGGGCCACTTAAAATGTTAACACCATTTGAAGCCAGAAGTGCTGTGGATTCTATTGAACAGAAAGTTTAAGTATATAAAAATAAAAAAAAAAAAACCCCGCAGATTTTTTTGTTAACAGTGTAGTTTCACCTAGTTGTGCAATGTTTTTATTCCCTTTGTTATCATCAGTGAAGAAAAAACACGGCCTTTGGGTCAACTCGGAATTTTTTTGGCTAGGATTCTCACTGGTTATCTGGAGTTTCTGTGGAGTAAAATATCAGGCTTGTCACGACTGGAGTGATGGGGAAGTTCTGGTGAGTAATGATGGGATGTTGAATCAGGATGCAAAGTTGTGTTAATAAGCCCCCGACAACTCAGGAGGGTGTGCCCTTAACAGATGGGATCAGGAGATGTCACAGCAAGATCCTGAAGTTGCTTTTTAAATTTTTTTTTAATTTTTTTTTTCTCCTTTTCACTTGATAGAGCCAGACTCTGATAATCAAGTCTGTCTGGGACAATGCTGTAATGCTTTCAGTGATATAACTCTTTGTGATTATATAACTCTATATAATGATACAACTCTATCTCAGAGTGTGACAGGGCTATAAAAAGTGTAGTAGTTGCAGAAATATGCACTCATGGCTTGCTAATCCTTGCTAAGCCTATAATTCTGATCCCTTTTTATCTTTAATAAGTGCAAGTTATTAAGCATATATAACTAGTTGCACATGGGAACCTTTTTTTCCTTGAGGGGGTATCAATCTTGGTGATAATAGAAGTGGGAGGAGGGATTAGAGCATGAAAATAAGGTTCCTACCTTTAGCTGAAGCACAGTGTACCCTGTTGAGTACATTGCCTTGACAGTAATCCATCACAGTAATTTAATAGGCTACAATTTGGATATCCTGAACATGTTTTTATTGCACTTTTCTGTGGCTGTAATAACAAGGGTCTCCCTGCAGTAGAGACCCACTTGTCCCCATGCTGCTTCCTTTTGCTGTGATCTGCAGCTTCACTCCCTTCCAGCAGCAAGGAGATCACCTCCATTTCTCCATTCTCCCCTGGCTCTGGAGTGCAGCATCCAGGGACTCCTGGGCTGGGAGAAAGGACTTTGGTGGGGGGGAGGGAATGACAAGAATGGGCATTTGCCAGGACACCAGGTGGGTTTTCAGTGCCAGGAGCAGAGAACTCCATGCAATGATCCCGAGAGATATTCTCTTTCAGTATTTAGATAGCTAGACAATATTTAGATAAAATACTATTTTTAAAATACTATTTTAGAAACCATCCATTTGGGATAGGCACAGCTTGCCAGTAAGCTGCAGGAGCTTCCAAGGTTGCTTTTTTCCTGTTTCTGCAGGACAAGCATCCCTGTTATTCATCCCTGTTATGTCTTCAGTGACGTGCTGCTGGCACTTTCTGCAGACACTGCACAGGCTGAATAGTCACAGAGAGAGTTGTTTCCTCACTTTTAGAAGTGATGCTCCAAGGCTTTATTTTTACTCCCCCTTCCCTCTCTGTATCCTTTTTTTTTGCTTTACTGCTGCTGGAGACCCACCATGATGAAGAAGAGGGAATTTCCATATCAAGGGTTGTTTAGTTTCTTTCACAGAAATGAAATACTTTTTTTCTGAACCTGATACAGCCTTTGGAGCCCTTTGTGTGCTCCATCAGCAACCCATCAATGCACATTAACCGTCTGCAAATTTCTGGAAATTTAATGTGCAATGAAAATGAAATCCCACTGAAATGAAATCTAACCCTGTGAGAGACTGAATTAAACTGGAAGCTGATCCTTGAAGCAGCAGCTGTTTGTAGATGGATACACTTTGTATGTAGAAAACTGAACACTCATCAGCCAAATCTGAAATAATAAGTACAAATGTAGTGGAGTTTAAAAGTCTGATCTGTGTAACACAAAGCTTTCCACTCCACTAAGTTGCTCCTCTGCTGAACCCATGAACTTGTGTGTAACTGAATCATTCTCTCCAGGGAGGCATCCAGTATTGATTTAGAAGAGGCTCCAGTACATTACTTAATATTTTTTGTGCTTCTCCATTACACTTTTGGCATGAAAGAAGTGTCAAATTAGCCTGGCTTCAGCTTCTTGCAGTGGCATCTTTTTATGTCTTATTTTCCATCGTATTAAGAAAGTCCCACTAAGGCATTTACACACATAATCAGCTCATCACTGCGCCTTCATTTGATAAAGTAAATGAGTTCAGCTCCTTAAACCTCTGTCTAGACTGAATTTGGAGGCCTGGTGATGGCAGATACGTGGATGTTTTAGCTGCCCTTTAATCCAGCTCGTTGGCAGCAGTGGGGATGAAGCTGTGGTGGTAGTCAGGTCAGCCTCCCAGGTCCCCCGTGAGTTTCTGCAGCAATTACTGTGTCTGGGTGAGTTTCCAGCTAATTCCTCATTGCTGCCCAGCCTCCAAGCCCAGTTCTTACTGTTATGTATCCAAGGAGCAGGTGACTTTTTGCCAAAGCCAATTACATGCTGACTTGCTCATCTACCAAGACCTCTGGATCCTTTCCAGAGCTGTTCTTTGCTTGGGACATTTCCCCCTCCTGTGCTGGAGTTACAATTTTCATTACTTTTCTCTGGATGACTGTTTTCCATTTAAAACATGTTTTAATGGCATGTGCCCAGTTACCAAGCACACCATCCTGTTTGACTGTCCTCAGTGCTGTTTAACATCCCTCTAATCCTCCTGTCATTTGACACTTCTATCAGTCATTTTATAAGGACTTTCAAACCCTGGAGACAAGCACTGAATAGGATGCCTGGCCACTGGTGGCTGGAAGGCTCCCAGCAATAATTATTTACTATTTTCCACTGCTCCTTTGTTTAATATTTGCCAAGTAACAAGTTCTTCACCCATTTAACCTGTAATTTACTGAACTGTGTGGCCTCAGTATCTCATTGAGAGTGTCACACCAGGGTCAGTTTGGTGAAGATTTCTCTGCAAGAGGCTTTGGCCACTCTGGGGTGATTCAAATGCAGAAACCAGGATGAGGTGATGTGATGGGATGGGCATTTCCCTATCTGACCAACTCCTAAAACCCAGTTGACTGTCATTTACAGTAATTAGTATTTTCTTTTTTCTTCTTCTTCCCCGTATTTGCACCTGTTTTTTATAAATTTCTGGGAAGTAATTGCCCAGTGGTCCTGTGTTTGTGTATAAAGTTTAGCCTTATTTGCAGAAAAGTGAAATGTAAGAAGTTGGGCACTGTACATTTAAATCTATTTGAAAATTAAATAAAAAATATATTGTGATTTTAAAATGTATGCCTAGTGTAGTCTAGAGTTATAGAAATCTTAGCTCTTCTTATCAGTAGATCTCAAAATGGCTTGCAAATTACGTAATTAGCATTATCTTCATTTTAAGGAGGAGAAACAGAAGCTCAAAGAGGTAAAATGATATGCCCAAGATTACCCATTAGTTCTTCATCCATATTGAGCTCCCCAGCAGCTGCAGTGGGTGGATGGTGACTGGGAAGACAACACTGAGCAAGAAGGGAAGTTGGATGTAAAAATTATCACAGGAGTACAGTGCATTATCAGACAGTGGAACACACAGGGTTTCGATTCTGAAAATTTATCCCAATATTTTGAATTTCATTTGAATAGACTCTAAGTCCAGAAATATTTTTACTGCACCATGGGAATGATTGAACATTGTTTGACTCTTAATCTGTTTATTCAGGAATCCTGTTTATTCTTCTCTCTCTAAAAACCCAATACCAGGATTATTAAGTTTTTCAAAGAGACAGTGAGTTCTTTCAGACATGCTTTGCCTGCAGTAAAGAGCAAACAGCCAGCCACTGTCATGATTTTACTGCTTGAAAACCTAGAAATAGTTGGGATTTATATGTGCTAACTATTTATGCCAAAGGATGATCCGTGTTACCAATTGAATTCCACACTTCTTAACTCTGAGCAGTGCTAGCTCTTTGCTCTTTTGGGTAAGTCATAAATGATATATTATTTAGGAATTCTGCATGTTAACTGTTTCATGTTTCACAATGAGATCAGAACAATCTTTCAATGGTTGGGATCTGTTCCCTGTGCTCCTGCAGGCAGGAATCAACACAAGCACTGCTGGAATTGTCCTCTGCAATTTTATTTATTTATTTTTATTTTACACACAGAGTATAACTCTTAACCCAAGTGTGTTCCCTGCAGTCTAAGGTAGGGGATAATTCCCTGTTATACTGGTTTAAAAGTCATCATTATTTAAGACCAGGCAAACCCTGACAAAAAGGTTAATTGCAACCCAGTAGAATTACACTAATGCTTTATTAGGGGGAACTAGTCATGTCTAGGTTTTTCAGAGCAAGTGCACCATAAAGGACATTAACATTTCACCTTGAGATTTTAAACTCTTCATAAACTCTGATGTATGAATTTAGCTTTAAAATAAGGTAACATAGTTTATGAACTAAATATTTTTTTTCAGTGTGGCTGCTAGCTGGGTGGTTAGGTCTGCATTTGCAACTGTACACAAACCCAGTCAGAGAGACTGCAAATTTTCAACTCCTAATTAAATTATGGTGAGAGTCCTAAAGGTTTTATCCTTTTAGAATATTTCTCCCATTTAGTTATATTTGAAAATATTTTCTGTTTTGTGAGCTTGGAAATCCTTCTGATTCCAAGGTTTTGTCTCCACATAACCTTTAGGAAAGAGCCTTAGATGTCTTTTCCAGCCTAAACGATTCAATGATTCTGTCTCATCCATTCCAGCATCACTTCTGCCTGTGGAAGCCTCCCTTGCTGCACTTTCTTTGGACAGATTTTGCTCTGGTTCTTTTTATGCTCTGCAGCAACACCTTGGACCTGGCTGGCATTTCTCCTCAGCCAGGGAAGGCAGCAGAGATGAGGAGAGGGGCTGGAGATGGGTGGGGGTGTTTGTGTGCTGCATCCATCTGCAGGGTGTGTTGTTGGGAAGGACTGGTGACCCAGAAGGGCAGAGAGGGGTCCCTGTGGCAGTGCAGGGGTGCAGCTGGCAGAAATGTGACAATGAGAAGTCTCTGAGTGAGTCTGGAAAGGATTTTGCACACAGAGGAAGCAGCGAGTGTGGCAGTGGAGGGGAGGTCTGTGGAGAGCTGCTGCCACAGAGCTGTGCCCATCCCAGCTGTCCAGTGGAGAACAGAATGATGGATTTGGGATCTCAGAGACAAAGATGTGTNGCTCCTGCACTCCCCCAGCCACCCTGTCACGACATCAACAGCTTCAACCAGTGTCACAGCATCTAAAAAGGGTTTAGAAAAAAACCCTTTTTAAAAATTATTTTGATATTCCTGTTTTTTAGTTCTCTTCAGAGAAACCTCTGGCTCAGCTGTTGTGTGAAGGACATCACAAAGTCATTTCTGTCTCAGTNTAACTCTGAGCAGTGCTAGCTCTTTGCTCTTTTGGGTAAGTCATAAATGATATATTATTTAGGAATTCTGCATGTTAACTGTTTCATGTTTCACAATGAGATCAGAACAATCTTTCAATGGTTGGGATCTGTTCCCTGTGCTCCTGCAGGCAGGAATCAACACAAGCACTGCTGGAATTGTCCTCTGCAATTTTATTTATTTATTTTTATTTTACACACAGAGTATAACTCTTAACCCAAGTGTGTTCCCTGCAGTCTAAGGTAGGGGATAATTCCCTGTTATACTGGTTTAAAAGTCATCATTATTTAAGACCAGGCAAACCCTGACAAAAAGGTTAATTGCAACCCAGTAGAATTACACTAATGCTTTATTAGGGGGAACTAGTCATGTCTAGGTTTTTCAGAGCAAGTGCACCATAAAGGACATTAACATTTCACCTTGAGATTTTAAACTCTTCATAAACTCTGATGTATGAATTTAGCTTTAAAATAAGGTAACATAGTTTATGAACTAAATATTTTTTTTCAGTGTGGCTGCTAGCTGGGTGGTTAGGTCTGCATTTGCAACTGTACACAAACCCAGTCAGAGAGACTGCAAATTTTCAACTCCTAATTAAATTATGGTGAGAGTCCTAAAGGTTTTATCCTTTTAGAATATTTCTCCCATTTAGTTATATTTGAAAATATTTTCTGTTTTGTGAGCTTGGAAATCCTTCTGATTCCAAGGTTTTGTCTCCACATAACCTTTAGGAAAGAGCCTTAGATGTCTTTTCCAGCCTAAACGATTCAATGATTCTGTCTCATCCATTCCAGCATCACTTCTGCCTGTGGAAGCCTCCCTTGCTGCACTTTCTTTGGACAGATTTTGCTCTGGTTCTTTTTATGCTCTGCAACAACACCTTGGACCTGGCTGGTGTTTCTCCTCAGCCAGGGAAGGCAGCAGAGATGAGGAGAGGGGCTGGAGATGGGTGGGGGTGTTTGTGTGCTGCATCCATCTGCAGGGTGTGTTGTTGGGAAGGACTGGTGACCCAGAAGGGCAGAGAGGGGTCCCTGTGGCAGTGCAGGGGTGCAGCTGGCAGAAATGTGACAATGAGAAGTCTCTGAGTGAGTCTGGAAAGGATTTTGCACACAGAGGAAGCAGCGAGTGTGGCAGTGGAGGGGAGGTCTGTGGAGAGCTGCTGCCACAGAGCTGTGCCCATCCCAGCTGTCCAGTGTAGAACAGAATGATGGATTTGGGATCTCAGAGACAAAGATGTGTGGGCATAATACTGCTCTTGTTGGAGGAGTCCTGTTGGAAAGGCAGGTGCTGTTGTGAGTGGGATAGTTTGGACTTTCTGGTGGTGGAGGGACAAAAGGATTGAGTTTTAAACTTGAAATATCATTTCCCGCTCAGGCACCATGTGGTTTCTGTATTGGTGTGTGAATCTATGCATTCATACACCACTGAGTGGCTAAATGAGCTCCTCAGANATTTTGATATTCCTGTTTTTTAGTTCTCTTCAGAGAAACCTCTGGCTCAGCTGTTGTGTGAAGGACATCACAAAGTCATTTCTGTCTCAGACCCACAGTCAGAGGCTGTCAAACTGGCAGGCCTGTTTAGGGCAAGAGACACGGAGAATAGTGGATGTAAAATATTTAATTGTGTCTGAAACATATGGAAGAAGAAGGAAGTTGCCTGCTTGGAAGGGCAGCATTACAGCTGGGCCGAGGCAGAGACTACTTCAGCCCATGTCTATCAGCATGCTTGCCTTCTTCATGTCCTGTCCTTGTACTGTTAAACCTCCAGTTTACTGAGAATGCAATAATTTTACTTTGAATAATGGATAGAAACAGGCAAATGTTTGCTAGGTTCCTGTTTAAGAGATCATTGTTTTGGATCCTGGGAATGAATACAGATCGTGAGGGGGTTTTTTTCAAGCAGAGGAACAAATATTTCATATTTTGTCTCTGGATAAGAAAGTAATTAAAGAGAACCAGGGGAAACAATCATTTTATTTATATGCTATTCCAGAATTTTCCATTTGAGGTGGTCCACATCTTTGTGTGGAACACCCAGTTTAACTGCTTGTAAGGAGAAGCAGCTGCTGGCCTGATGGGGTGTGTGATCTGATGATGATGCTTTTTTTCCCAAGAATCTGAGTGCCATGGTGCAAGCTCAGGGTGCTGTTTTTCAGGCAGTGCTGTGGAAGAAAGATGCAATCCAGCTCAGCTGAAGAGAGCATCAAAAGTGTTGCATTTTCTCACAAGGACATTTTTATTTTTGCCCCTCTTGCACCTGCTATTTGCGCATCTCCTTTACTCCTTCCAGACTGAAAATATCTGTGAGGACAGGCGGTCACTAATACTTGGGATAAAATTACCATTCTTTTCAAGTGTCTGTCTATAGAGGAAAAGAAAGGAGAGAATTGTTTGAAGAAACATTAACAGCAGTAGGCAGCTATGCAAATTTTCCCTGGTCTATTTAAACATACACATTGGTTTTAAATATAATTCTGAACTTGTCTAGTCTACAACAAGGTCAAGAAAGAAAGAAATGTACCCTGTGCAGATTATTTCAGACACGAGGCAGCCTGTATACATTTTCACCTTCCCACTCATAACCGAGCATCTTGCTGTTTCTGTGTTTTTAATTCTCTTGGGTCATAAATAGGAGACAAAAGAACCTGCTACTTTTTTCACAGTTGCAGGTGGATAGATTGGAGCAGGTAAAATAATGCTGGACTTGGGTGATGAACTGGAGAAAAAATTCATTGTAGTGTATTCTGTGCTTCCAATGTCCAGGATCATGAGCTTCACAGGGCTGAAAGAAATGTGAAAATGTGAAGTCTCTAAATGAGGCTGGAAGGGTTTTGCAGAAGGTCTGCTCTGTTGCAAAGCAAAGCTTTGGTCTTGGTGGAGAAAGGACACAATGAAATGGTTTGTCTTGTGAGGAGGTCAGAGCAGATGAGCAGAGTGGTAACCTTGAACGCTGAAATGTGTGGCTTCTTTCTTTCACATGACATTGATGATCTTACATGGTGGTAAAGAAGGATTTGAAAAAAATGTAGTTTTTCCTTTCTTTTCATTTTTACAGCAAAAGGGTTGCTGTTGTCTGGTATGCAGCTTACTGCTCCATCTTCCCTAGTTTCCCCAGGAATTCTGCATTTGTGGTTAATGCAGGACAGATGCTTTTCTTACCTAAATCAATGACAAGGGATTTCTTACCAGTTCTGCCTTTATAAGAGAGGCATTTTAAACCTTGTATTTTTATGAGTGGGATCTCTCAGCCTGCAAAGCACCATGACAAAGGATTTCTAGAGAGTGCATGAAACCAACTCCTGTCATTGCCAGCCTCTGACTCTTCTCCAAATGCTCCTTTAACTGGACACAGTACCGCAGGAACTGGCCGCACCAGTGAGGAGGAGATGGGAGGGATCACCTTCCTGGACCTGCTGGCAGTTCTGTGCCTCATTCAGCCAAGGATTCCCACCATGAAAACATCCAACTCAGTCCTCTGGGAATCCCCAAACCATTTATGACCTTATCACACCCCACAACTCCCTGAAAGGTGGCTGTAGTCAGGTGGGGTTGGTCTCTTCCTCCAGGCAGCAACTGGCAGAACAAGAGGATGCAGCATCAAGCTGCACCAAGGGAAATAGAGGTTGGATATTTAGAAAAGGTTTTTTACAGAAAGGGTGATAAAGTGTTGGATTGGTCTGCCCAGGGAGGTGGTGCAGTCACCATCCCTGGATGTGTTTAAACAAAGACTGGATGTGGCACTGGGTGCCATGGTTTAGTTGAGGTGTTAGGGGTGGGTTGGGCTGGATGACCTTGGAGGTCTCTTCCAACCCAGTGGTTCTGTGATTTTTTTCTGCCAAACCACTTTCCAGCATGTATTGGTGCATGGGGTTGTACCTCCTTATGTACAGGGCTTTGCACTTCTCCCAGCTGGACATCCTCAGGTTCCTGCAGGAGCTGGAGTAGCTGAGAAGAGCGAGAGCGGCCGGGGCTGTGTCCAGCAGCTTGTCTGCTGTGGGTTTGCTTTTGCTGAGCGCTTTTCCATCACTCTCACATCAGCTGTGAGGCAGGAGGACAAAATAAAGTCTTGGGACTGGCCCATATTTGTTCTTATGTGCCACAGAGAAATATTTTTCCAGGGGAAGAGGACCATGATTGAGTACCTGCCCAGGTCTGGAAGTGGATGAACACCTTCCTGGCGAAGAGCTGCTCTTTTTCCCTGGTTCTTGCTGTGTGTTTGCAGTGACCCAAAATAAATCACCTGGGTGCAATGTGGCCTCCAGCAATTACTAGAAATGCTGGGGCAGAGCTGTCACAATGTTGTTACCAGGATCACTTGGTCTTTGAAATTGCTGGTTTAGAAAGAACAGTTCTGACTTCTGTCTTAAAGCTGCCTCCTTCCTGCAGTTTTATAAACAATTAGGAAAAGAAAAAGCAAAAGGATTTTTTCCTAGAAATTAATAGTTCATAGGCCACTGTAGCCTTCTTTGACCTTGTTTAATAGAGAAAGTGCATATTCCTAATTGAATATCCCTATAAGCTCCAGAAGCATGAGACGTATCCAAAGCTCACCTTTAAAGTTTACATTTGAAAAGTTAATAAAATGCTTCTATTTTTTACCTTTTCCCAGTGAATTTTTTTTGTGCATTTTTGAGGTCATGTATAAATAGCCAGACGCAAATGTTTGTGCAGTGCTGGTGGCATGTCATGATATTTTAAGCTGTTCTGATTGTTAAATGATGAACAATGGATTTACATTTGTGTGAATGTGTTATATGTATGTGGTAAATGGCAAAACCAAGTCTGTACATAATTTTTTTCTTGAAGTTTTACTGTATTTTCTGCTCCCTGCTTGTTATTTCCTCTCCCTCAGGGCTTCCCTTTACATTCCAAGTCCCTGACTCCTATCAACAAAAGGCATTTAAAAATAAGCTTTGCACTGGCACGGGGTGCCCAAAGAAGCTGGGGCTGTTCAAGGCCAGGGAGTGTTCAAGGCCAGGTTGCATGGGGCTTGGAGCAACCTGGTCTGGTGGAAGATGTCCCTGTCTATGGCAGGAGTTAAATGAAAGTTAAACCTTCTCCTGAATCCCTTTCCTGTCCATAACTTGTTTGATGTTTTATCCACAACCATCTGGTAAAAAAATGACATTTATACCTGGCTAAACTGAAGTTCAGCATCTGCTTCCATGTCCTTGGGAATACTTTTTCTTCCTAAAGAGACTTGGATTTTCAATTTTCCTGCTCAATACTGAGGTGTTACATTGCTGAAAATCCTGGTGTTTGCTGCACCCATCTGCCCCATCCACTGGTGCATCCACACCATCACAAACACTGGGGTGTTTTTCCAGCAGGAATGACTTGCTGACATGTTCCTGGGTTGGTGCTGCTGTCAGGAACAAACTGCTCCTTGCTGGGTGCTGCAGGAAAATGTTCCTCGGGGGCAGCTCAGTGTGTGGGCCCCAGGCTGCAATTAAAACAGTTGTTTATCATTAGTATAATAGCTAAATGTATTACTTAATGCCATTTAAAATCAAGTTCTTAATCTGACTTTAAACGCTTAACTTTTTGGGGTTTTTTTGGGTTTTTTTTGGTTTTTTTTTTAGTTTGAAGCATTGCTGCTGGTGCAATCTTTTTTAAAATTTCCTTTCCAGTTTATTTTTGTCCCTGAAGTTTAGTTGGGGGAAAAAACAGTAAAGACTTAAGGATCAGACTTCTGTGGCTGCTCCAGTGGTCCTGAATCAGCAGGAGCCTTTCTGTAACTGGGAAGGATTTTCCCTCAGCAGGATTTGCAAACTTGGGAAGCCTTTGCATGAACTTCAGTGGCTTAGAATTAGATTTCAGCAGCAAAGTATGTCCCCAGAAGGCTGAAAACAGGATATCATATCATCCTTCTAACACAATGTCTCCAGAAGGCAGAGGAAAGACTGTTTTGTTTCCTTTCAGCAGCATTTTTCCTCTTTTGCAAGGTCTTAAGGCGTGGAGCCTGAAGCTGCTCTGTGCGGCAATTTGGAGAAACCAAATTCAGGTCTGAGACTGAATATTGTTGAGCAGAAAGGAGATTTACTAGCACTGGATGAGGCCTGAGTGGTTCTGGGGTGATTTCTGACCCGGTTGCCTTTTTTCCCTGCAGGCTGGACCAAGTTTGCCCGGCTGACGCGGGCGCTGACCAACAGCCGGAGCGTCCTGCAGCAGCTGACGCCCATGAACAAGGCTGAGGTGGTGCACAAGCACTCCCGCCTGGCCGAGGTAAGGGGGGTGGACACCAGCCTGCTCCCTTCCTAGGGCAAGGGGAGGGGAAGAAAACCCACCCTAATCCCCACTGGTGAAGGATATTCTTAGAGGAAAATGTTTCCCCACTCAGATTTTTTCAGCCTCACGTCTACCCGTCATAAAGCAGCGCCACGTGGCACGCCCACGTTTTTAGGACAGGTCATAAAAACACTCTCTGTAGGTCAGTTTTACCTAAATGACCCTATTTCTGTGCACACAGTGATCAGCTTCCTGGATGTTTTAGCTTGGGGTGCAGAGTGTGCTTCTCTGCTGTGCTGTCTCACAGTGACATGGAACCAGGATTGATGTCCTTGAGTCCCTCTCCCAGGAAAATGGGATTGTTTGAGGAATCTCTTTGGAAGCATCCCTCTCTGGGTCCCCATGGACTGCATATATACCCTGATCCTGACTTTCTTGCAGAGCCATTTCTACAATATTTCCCTCATCACTTTTATCTTCAGAACCGATGAAATGAACTCTTTGGCAGGTTGCAAATAACTCCTTAACAGTGCAGGAGGTGCAACAAGTGAATACCTTCAGGTTAACTGGTGAAATAGAGGTACTGCTTTCATCTTCATGTCCACTGGTAATGAAAAGTAAATGACTCAAAATATATGAGCTACTGAAAAAAGCCCTTGTTCCAGAAAATTTGTCCTGTAGAACTGATAGTGCCTTTAAATGTTTGGTTTTTTGGTTTAATTCCCTCTGGTTTTAATGAACTTTGATAATTAAAAACTCAAATTAAATTATGAGAATGGAAACCTGGAGTTTCCAGGTGTTAGCAGTGTTGTGTTTTCCCTTGCATTATCCTATACCAATAGTGTGAAAAAATGCTGGGTTACTGACACCTCACACGTCAAATTAATGACATTTCAGTGTCCTGTAAATCCAGTTATCCATTCTTGGTTTAGTCTGGGGAAGGGAAGACTGGAGAAGATACGGCAACAATATTCAAAAGAGTCCAAAGCAGCTGCATGGAATGAGGGAGGAAATTGTTCACCAGGACCACTACAGCTAGAGGAAAAAGAAATTGCATTAGGTCACAGCAAGGAGCATTTAGATCAGGCAGCAGCAAAACCTCAGGTAAGGGAGTAGGTGTGCTCAGGAATAGGTGGGATAAGGTTGTACTCAGGAATTGTTCCTTTTAGAGTGTGCAATCTCCTGTTTTACACGTAGTTTACGGCTGGAAAGTGCTTTATAGGCAAAGTGCTGTGAGGAAAGCAGTCTGAGGGGAGATTCACCATCGCTGTACAGGCCTCATTTTCCATATTTCTGTATCTGAGGAGGAGCATTATCTTCATAGCTCATCCCTTGCAGAATGTACTGCTCACCTTATCAGACTTAACAGTTACCAGTCATTTTCATTAACTGTACCCAGGAATAATTCAGACAATCTGTGCTAAATGCAGCTATCAAGATATTGTGTATTCTTTGGTGATTTAAATTTAAAAATCCATGCAGCATGGAAGAAATAATCATTATAGTTCAGTGGTCTCCACAGCCACTTGCCACCCACTCACCATGTCAAACTCAGCATGATATTATGTTAATAATAATAATAATAATTATGCTTTTACAGTATCGTGGGAGCTCCCAAGCACTCCACCACCAGAGGCACAGGGAACCATCAAGCATATGTTAATAGCATTCTGCTTGAGCCCTAAGTAGCTTATTTCTCCAGCTCTAGTGAGGATGTTTCCAGCTCCTGCCCCAGTGAACAAACAGGCCTGAAGAAACCAGGGAAAGAAGTCCCAGTGCTGACTTATCAGTGAAGTGTTGGACACTGATGTGTTCAAGGAGAAATCTGGAGATAGCGACCAAATTACGAGGCAAAGCCAAAATGGTGTTTAAAGTGCAGGTGAAAATTTTTGCTTTGAAAGAAATTTTCACAAGGCTGCTGTGAGAAAATGATTGTGTTGATGGCTGCTTTAATGCCAGGGAAAAAACCTCATGGATCCACCAGCAAGTTCAGTGTGCTGCACTGGTTATAAGGGCATAGAAGTGCTGATAGTGAGTCTGTCCTGGGCACTGGGGGAGGGACACTTGGAGTTTGATGTTTTTGTAGGTCTCACCAGGGGTTTGGGATCTGTGGTTGTCTCTGACAGGTGCCTTTGGGACCACAGCTCTCCACAGAGAGAGCTTTGAGGGCTTTGTGTTACCCTGGAGCTGGTGTGACACGAGGCTGTTGGCAAAGGGAGCAACCACAGGCTCCTGGAGGTCTCTGCTGCTCTCTCACTGCTGCCTGTGTAATGTGTCCAGTGCTTTTCTGGCCATGGCATAAATCTGTGCAATTCACCTGACTCTGTAGAAAACAAATGGGTAATTAATGTAATAAGTTAGTTTTTTGTTGTGTCAGCTCAGCTGACTTTCCTTACTGGTCGTGATTGCTGAATGTGACCTTAGGGAGAGTGGGAACAGGTAGGCAGAAGCAGGTTTGCATCCCTTCAGCCTGACACTGGCCCAGATTTGACATCTTGGGAAGCCACATCCCCCATCACAGAATGAGGAGGGCTGCTTTTATTGTCCCTTGGTGATTCTCGGAGAACAGATTTTCAGCAGAGCCAGACTTTTACTGTCTGATCTCAGTAAAAACTTTCTCTTAAAAACATCTAAAAGACAAGACTGCAAAGAATTAATGGAGAATCCCTATCTGTGGTGCTTGAGTTCATATTCTTAGCTACTATATAGTTTATTAGAGCCATTGACTCCTCTCCATTGAGGAACTATCCTGTGTTTGATCAATTTGACACATCTGAGGCTGCTGTTTTCAATCCAACTGTCCCTGGAAATATGGAGCATCAGCCCCAGTATGGGGCAGGTGTAGGGCTGAAATGAGTTTTAAAGTTGCTGTAATTATTTATTTTATCCCATATGGACTTCAGATCCCCAAATGTATCCCCAAATGGATCTTTCAGTTGTAAGTGCAATAAATTGCCTCGTGTGTGCTCCTTTGTGCCTTTGTTTCTTGTGTTGGACTGAGATAAGAGGTAATTAGATTAGCTGGAAATGCCTTAAGTGAATTTGGCTTGGTTTTTGCAGTGTTTCCAGTTCCACAATTTTACCACAGTGAGCATGCAGGAGATTATAGTCCTATGCAAAAAAAAGAAAAAAGAGAAGTAATTAGAGGAAATAAAAGAGAACCCACTAGTGATATTGAGCTTGTGGGAGCAACAACTTTTTTAAGAAAATATGAAGGAAGAGTGATATTGGCAGGGTTTTAGGCAGAACTTGTGCACACAATGCCTCATTTTAGGAGGTTGGCAGTAAGGCTGGGGTTTGCTTCACCTTTGATAGGGCGTTGCTCTGGATCAGCAGTGATTTAAGAGAGAGGTCAGGCACAAAGAATTAGTCTTGCAACTATTACAAATCAGAATGAGTGTTCATGATTACATCCATGTTAGGAAGAAACTCCTTACTGTGAGGGTGGTGAGGCACTGGAACAGGTTGCCAGAGAAGCTGAGGCTGCCCCATCCCTGGCAGTGTTCAAGGCCAGGTTGTATAGGGCTTGGAGCAACCTGATGTAGTGGACGACTGCTTGCCCATGACAGGAGGGTTGGAGATCATCTTTTAGGTCCCTTCCAACCTAAGCCATTCCGTGACTCTATGTTCATAACTGCAAAGCATAAGCTGGCATGGCAGTACCCAAAATGTCTTTATGGAGCCTCTCTTCCCTTGCTGTTGGCATGGTTCCCCCTCAGTCCATCTGCAAAGACCTCCCTTTTTGCAGGAATATCCTCAGCTTCCACACTGCTCCCAGTCACTGAGTGATAGCTGCCTCCACATATCCTAAATAAATCAGAATATTTAGAAACTGTGGATTGCCTTGCAATGTCCAATGAGCACAGTCCTATCTCTGCTGGCCCTCACAGAAATCTCTAAGACCCCTCATTGGATCCCATCCACTGAAAACAGTAACATTTGCCTCTGTGCCTCTCACAGGTTCTCCAGCTGGGATCTGATATTCTTCCTCAGTACAAGCAAGAAGCTCCAAAGACTCCACCACACATTATACTCCACTATTGTGCTTTTAAGACCACCTGGGACTGGGTCATCTTAATTCTCACCTTCTACACAGCAATCATGGTTCCATACAACGTGTCCTTCAAGACAAAGCAGAACAACATTGCCTGGCTCGTGCTGGACAGCGTGGTGGACGTTATTTTCCTGGTTGACATTGTTTTGAACTTTCACACGACCTTTGTTGGCCCTGGGGGAGAGGTGATCTCTGATCCCAAGCTCATACGGATGAACTACCTGAAGACCTGGTTTGTGATTGACCTTCTGTCCTGTTTACCATATGACATCATCAATGCCTTTGAGAATGTGGACGAGGTGAGTGATTGCAGTCTGTCTCTAAAGGATTATTTTAACTAAGGATTTGTTTAGAAGCCTGTTCCCAGTGAGGCAGCTCATGCTCTGTGCAAATACTGACCTTGAGATTTGCCAACAGGACATTCCCGTGTTGGTGAAGAGGTGTTTTAGGGTTCCAGTGCCACGTGTGGGTGTTTATTTTAGTGATGGGGGTTTTAGAGTGGCTTGAATGTCATCCATAAGTGTTGGTGCAAGTCCCTGTCAAAGTGGGCTGGGCCAGTTGGGATGTCCCCTGTCACAGCCTTCCTTTTCAGCTCAGTCTTTGGGCAGTTCTGTCCCAGTGCAGGGCTTGATTACAGTTCTGTGTTTGCTCTGGCTGAAGCTGATGACAAATGTGCAACTTATATGAAAGTAGGGAATGGCTCTGAATGAACATTTTTTTGAATCCTGCCCTAGGACTACCTTTTGAACCTGGCTGTAATTTTTTTTTTTAATGTTATTTTAAATGTTTGATTTGGAGGGAGATTTATTTCTATTTTTTTCAGTACGATTCTTCAACTACAGCTAAAATTTGAGAAACTGAGAAGAAAAAACATAAATATCATAGATAGATGCTGAATTAAAGCTTTTTAACTGCTAAGTGTGTTAGCATTTATGCAGTTGAGCTTGTGGCCTAAGCTAATACAGTAAACAAGCAATAACTACAACAGATAATGCATGCACGAGTCAGAGTAAAGAAATTCATTATTAAAATGGAACTGTAATGGCTTTAGGACTTGTTTTAATTTTTCTCTAGAGCTTTTTATCTTCAGGGCCATAAACAGATGAAAAAGCCTCTGTTCATTTTTGAACATTTTAACAGTTTTTCTTAGAACACCATTTAGTGGAGTTGATTGTTTGTTTGTTTTTTAATTCTCAATTCTGCACTTACATATCCTCACTATATAAAACCTACATTGTTTTTTTAAATGCAGGCTTTGCTGCAAGTTTTGTCGATCTCCTTTAAAATTCCATCCCTGCCTCTGTGTGCTGAGTATCATCTTTTGACATTGTTCCATTTTATTTATAGCAAATATGACAGAAGTGATAATACTTGCAGCTTAAATTCAAGATTCTGTGAGGGCTGCCCATCTGAAACCAGGCTGTACAGTCAGGCTGTGTTAGAAGGTGATATTAGCAAGGTTGTAGATGTAAGGCCTCTTTTTAAGATAACCAGTTGCAGACTCAGAGAAACCTGATTTTTATAAAAAATGCTGTGTTCTCTCCAGATTTTCATGCTTTAATATGTAAAACAAACAGAAAATTTCTGTGCCCAAGCAGGACAGATTTAAAGGATGAGGTTAACTTCTTTCTCTAACATATACATGGGAAATAAACCATCTGCAATATTTGTGACAGGGAAGAGAATCTTGACACAGAGCATTATAATTGAGACACACCTGAAGTGACAAACTTTAATCAAAATGTAATAACAGCAGCAAGGTATCATGAACTCCAGTGATCCTAGAGCAGCTGTCATTTACTTTCAAACAAATGAGACATTAATTCCTTTTTAATAAAGGAGCCAACAGTAAGATTCCCTTGTCATGAAGTTCTGTGTTATGGCTCTGGAGCCTCCAGCAGGTACTGGTTTATATTTACTTGATTTCCATCCTCTCCAACTCCAGCTTTCCCTAGTGTCTGAAATGAATTGAAGTGATTTTGAAACAGGTATGTAAACAGTCAGCCTTTCCTCCCTGGGTCTGCATTTTCCCTTTTCCCTGTCCTTCAGGGGAGATATTTCTATTTTTTTTGCGATGTGTCTTAATTTGTGACATTTAAGTCTTTTTGGCTGGTCAGTGTGTTCTGGGTGGTTGCAGTTATTAAAGCTCTTTATCTTCATTTGGTCTTTAACATTTATTTTAACTGGTGCTTCTTGTCTGGGATTTAACTCTTTGCCCCTCCCCCCTCCCCAGGAACAGAGTGTTCAAACACTGTTTGTTCATAGGTAAAGTAAATCCATAATCTTAATTTGGGAGAGACACTCTGATTAAAAGCAATGTTTCTTGTTAGAAAGGCAAATAGGAGAGAGGAGAGTTTTTTCAGCTCTTCATTCTGCTGGGTTTTAGCTCACTGTCTTGCCCCTGGATGTTGGATACAAGTGTTAAAGTTGATGATTGTGGAATTTCAGATAAAGTTGCAGAAAATTATCTTAGCAGAAAAGACCTTGGGTGCAGGTCATGGTGCTCCTTGAGTTCTTGGTATGGTGGTGAGGGATGGACCCAAATCAGAGTGAACAGCCCTAAAAGCCAGCTGAGTGAAAGGTGACTTTCCAAATTTCCCTTGTTTTTCTCGCACCTGATCCTTGTTGTCCCACATGAAGCATCAATTGCTTTTTTGCTGGTTGTTAAGGAGCTAGATGAGAAGGGGGAGTAACAGTGGAGGGGGTTTCTTTTCCTCCCTATGGGCAGGTCTCTCACTCATGAAGAAAGATATGGCCAAGGAGGTTTGGGATTTTGTCTCTTTGTTGTCTATGTAGACAGCTCTATGTGATACAGGTGCTTGAAGTGAATTAGGATGCCTTAAGCACTAGAGTGCTATTTATAGTGCCAAAATTGAGGAGATAAATTGAAAGGAAAAAAAAGAAGTTTGAGAAAAGGAAATGTGAGTTTTCTTACCGTGGGTTGTAGTTCTTCAAATGCAGCCAGTCTTGGCCAGAGCCAGTTCCAGAGTCTTAGAGCCATGTCATTTCCTTCACAGACATCAGGTGAAGGCTGGAGTTCCCATCTGAGGCAAACATGACTGCAAATCAAAGGTATTTTGTTGTTGAGTCCATGTAGAGCCTTGGTAGAAGGATTTGTTGGAGAGGATTATGACAGACAAATTGAGAAATGAGGAGGATTAAGATGATTTGAGGCAGAATTAGAGGTGTAGGTTTCCAAGCCTGGAGTTACGGAGCCAGGCTGTTGGAGTCTGCTCAGGGGGATTGGGATGTGTCAGAGGGAGGGGAAAGGTAACATAGAGAGAGACGCCTTGCACAGCACAGAGTGATCTAAGCTGATGTGATGGATGAGGAATTAAGTGTCTAAGTGGTATTGGAAGGGTAAGAAAACAAGATAAAATAGGCTGGAGAAAAATTACCTAATGGAGAGGAAAGTAGAATTCTTAGTGGGATATTTGATTTAGGAAACTTGCTGGGAGGATATTCCCAGAAAATCAGAAAAATGCATGACATCTTTTCATCTTTTCTTTCAGGGCAGCATATCCTGCACTGAAATATCTTCTGGCTAAAACAAAACCACACGGAAAACCATTCCTACATAGAAATGTGACAGGGGACAGCATAATACATACTGGGGAATCCAGGCAGTTTTCAAGGAAAAACCAGAACAGAGTGTGTGTGCTCAGAGTCTCTGAAACCTGGCTGATTTTTAGTATTTTTTAGCATAAGAGTTCTCTGAAACTTCAGATTTAGTCTAAAAGTGTCTGCCTGTCTCTTCACTAACATTATTAAAAAAAAAAAAAAGACACAAAACTTTTGATTAATGGGGAGTATTTTGGTCCCATGAAATTCCTGTAGGTATTAGGATGTGAAGTATGTAGAGACTGGAAATTGGATTTTTGTCTTGGAGTTACATGTTGCTTGTAGTGCTTCTAATTTTCTTTTCCCTGAGTAATGAGCTGTATGGAACAACTCTTCCACTGCTGTATGCACCAGCTGATAAAATTTATAAAACCATGACTCCCTGCTTTTGAAGCTGATTTATGTTACCTCAGGACTTAGCCCTTATATGAGTTCTTCCTATTAGAGAGAAAAATTTCTGACCTCTCTCAGTCTGGGCTACCAAAAAGTTGTTTGTAACTGTTTTTTTTCCATGCAATTAGAATTATCAGACTCATATTGTGACGAAATTGTCACCAAATTTGCAGGTGCCCAAGGATGCTGATCAGGTATGGTCCCACCATGCTAAAATCTCCCTTTGGGACCAAGAACATAGACTGGCATCCCAGGACAATAGGATGCTGGGCAGGTGTTTGGCTCTTGTCTTCACATGCATTTGAGCCTCTGCAAGTAAGTGTTTTGGGTAAATATTCCCCAAACTAGATGGATGGACAAGCTTTTGGCCACATGGAAAATGCTTCCACAAATTAAGGGTTAAATTCAACTGAAAAAGCCTCTTCCTATTTTGAAAAATAGGATTTTTTTTCCTGGGAATTTTAACTGAAATTCATTAATTTTTGAGTTTGCCCTGAAGTAGAACCTAGAAGCTGGATCTCCTCTCTGCCAGCAACATGGTCCTGAAATGACATGTCATGTGCTGTGAAAAAAAGAGACATGAAGTCAGGGTGGTATCCAGATGCTTGTCAGATGAGTTGTATAAAAGCTCATCCTTTCTGCAGAAATTAATTTTCCCAAGCCAATAGCTGGGAGTGAAAGCAGAGAAATTTAAACGACCTAAACCAAAGTTCTGTGCCTGTTGTTTATTAATGTAAGGCTACATGACCCAGTGGCCTTTAAAATTTAGTGATCTATGCAGGGCATATTAAAGCATGGACTCCTTGTAATTGTAATTTTATTTTAATTACTATTATTGATCTATTTCAGCACTGTCAGAAACTTCTTTGTATCACTGCAATTAATAGAAACTAAAACTGCAGTGTCTGTAAATTGAAAGCAAATAACAGCTGATTAAGCTGCCATAGCCATGTTCACACCTGCCGTGCACAACTGCAAACATTCCCTTTGTGGGAGGTATTTGAAGGAGGGTTTTTGGGCACCAGGCTGAAGGTGAAGATAAATTGGTGTGTTTCAAGAGTGTGACTTTGGCTCTGAAGTACGCTCTATGGCTAGCTACCTTTGTTAAATCTAGGTGGCTGACATGGAGCAAATACTTCCCAGAACGAAATCCTGGCTGCAACCAAGCGTTAAACTCCAATGCAAATTCCTAGCAAGTAATGACAGAAGCACTAACCCTGGGACCTGGCATTTCCCCCCTTGTTATGCACTCAGAACACAAGAAAAGAATGGTGTCATTTTGTTGTAGTGTGTGAAAACCCACAGCAGAATAATACAGTGGCATGGATGTGGTATAAAGTTATAAATGTATCCACTGGAGGCATGTATTTTGTAGATTTTCAACCATTTTCACCCCTTTCACTTATTCACCTCTACCACCCCATGGCACTGACTTGCAGAATTGCACTTCTTGTCTTTGGCTTTTATTCTAAGGTTTTATTAAAGTTCTGCCACTGTTTAATTAATCAGCTTTTACTTTTCTAAATTTTTTCCTTAATTAATTAACCAGCTACTTTGATGATGTACAAGGTCTGGGATATGTCTGCAGGTTTCCCTGTGGAGACACCTGAATGTCTCCATGATGTGAGGAGCAACTTGTGAAAGGAAGGAGCTGAGCCAGGTCAGGGGAAGGTGTGTGACCTGACAGCCTGATACACCTCTCTGATGTGGCTTATGGAACACTGAACTGTAATTAGATGTCACAGTGGTCTTTTTTTTTTTTTTTTTCTTTTTTTTTTTTTTTCNTTTTTTTTTTTTTTTAATTTTAATGTGATGTATATATTACTGGGAAGCAGATGTTGGGTACAAGCCATTAAAATCAAATCTTCAGTCAGAGCCATAGAAGCTGATACAGAGTCCAGCAGAGGAAATTGTTTGTGGAGCACTTTCAAGGGAAGGTTGGAGTCCTGTGTGATCCCTTTTGCTCACAAAGGAAGGGAAGGCTCACAAAGGAGATGAGGAAATGAAATAATCTGATCAGATGCTCACTGAAGTGGTGCTGATGGGAGTAGCACAAATTCCCATTTTGGCCTCCACCCACGTTCCCTACATGAGTGAAAATTATCATATTTCATGATACTTTTTTCCCTTTTTTGGGGCACACTGATGCACTAACAAATAAATAGTGCAAGATGTCACATCTCCATTATCTTGCATCTAGAAGAAATATTTTGAAATCACCCTTCCCTTTATAACCTCAGTTATTTACTGTTTGAAATGTGCTGCACTGTATAGTTGTGCCATAAACATCTCACTGGAATTTTATTTATAATGTTACAGCTTATTGACATCTGTGTTAGAGTTAAAAAAAGAAAAGTTCTCCATCCCCCGATAAAAAAAAAATACAAAAAAACCCAGAAGATAAATCCCAAGCAATAAAATTAGGCATACTTTCAGAAAATACACCAAGAAACCTACTCACATTTTGCTGTAAAAACTCAAATTTTTGCTCACTGAAGCCACTACTCCCATTGCTTCCAGTGGTGCAGGACTAAGTATTAATTTGGCTCTGCTTGTTTCTGGACCTGGGATCTAGAGAGCTGGTGCAGAAGAAGCAAAGCCCTTTACTCCTGTGTGTATCTACATAATTGAGTGCAACTCTAAATTCTGCTCTTAAAGTGGTGATAAATCAGAAGTGTTGCTGCCTTATTTTTGTCATTCGCTCATTTTGATTTGTAACTGTGCAACTCGATTATATTAATTGTTTGCTGAGAAATAAAGATTTCTGATACACGTTGGAAGATTTATTTTAACATTAACTCCAGTAAAGCAGCATTAAGGAGCTAACCAGGGATTTCAGAGCTAAGCTGTATTTAAGTAGCTAAGCTTGAAAATTTCTTTTGGGAATGATTTGCTGGTTGCATTTCAAACAGCCTTTACCTCCTCCAGGATCCTCCTCCTTCACTGCGAGAACAGGACTTTTTGGTCGTGTGCCTGCAGGCTCACCTGCTCATGTTGGCAAGGCTCACCATTTCAGTCTTTCCCAACAAAAAGTGCCTACAGAGTAGGCACTTTGTTTTCCCTTACATTGTGTGCCATCACTTAACAACTGTTTGGTGGAGATTACCCAAGGTTTACAAAAATTCTGCCTCTTTCACTGCTTCAATACTAAACTATAAAGAATCAGCTATATGATTTATTTGGGTGGTTTTGTTGTTGTTTTTTTAAATTCCTTCTGGTGAGAGAAAGGTAAGGAAAATTTTTCCTACATATCTTTAAATAAAGTATTTGGACTGTATTTCAAAAGGTGCTAAGCATGGGATTCACCTGATGAAACATGGGGCCAGGCATTGTCCACAAGAAGGTACAGGCACATTTGGGGCTTGGCTCCCCATGTTCTGAGATGCACCTCCAGAGCAGCTCTGAGTTCTGCCCTAAAACTTCTATTTCTCACCCCCTGAATGTACTGACACTACTGTGACCAGCTCAGGTGCATCCTCTCTGGTCTAGTTTGGGCTGGGGTGAAATATATCCCCCCTTGAGACTGCATTTGCCTCACTTTGATTTTTCAAGGGATAAAAGCAAAAAGCAGCAAAACAATAGGTGTAAAACTCGGGGTCTTTTTGAGTCTCTGAGTCATCAGCTTTGGTGATCAGGTTCATAGTACCACCCATCCTATAAACCAGTCAAAATCCACCTTTCCTTATGATGTCTAAATAAGTCTCTCCTAATTTGCAGTCTGTGCATTTCTCCCTGTGCCAACCTCCTTGGTTAAATATTTCTTTTCCCTCCCTCATGTTTATCTCCTCGATGTGCTTAGCAAGAAGAGTCATCTCCCCCCTGTATAAACACCCCTGTTTTCCTTTCCTTAGTTTAAGCAAACTGATCTTGTCTAGACATCTCATTTATGAAATTTTATGAACATTTTTGTGGCTGATCTGACTGCCTCCCTCTGCAGGAAGGGGAGTTCAAATACATCTCTTCAGGGCAGAGCTTTACAGATTACTCCAGGTGGAGAATTCATCTTTACTTTGCAGCTGGGGTTTCGCTTTTCCTGTTGATGGTGGAAACACTCAGCTGATCCGTCCTGGAGCTGGACTAACCCCTTCTGTGAGTGCAGATCACTGATTGCTCTGAGTCATGTGGGATGGGCATGTGGGGTTAACCCATATACCAAAATATTTCTTTTCCTCAGTATTCTTCAGTTAAAGATCCTTGTAGCTGTAGACATTTTTGTTAATTTGTGCTGTAATGGATGCCTTGGGACTCCGCATTGTCAAGCTTTGTCACATTTCCCTTTATTCCCACATGGTTATTCTCTGCACCTGACAATGTGTTCCAAAGGTGCCATTAGCAGATTCTGTGACCATACACTATTTCTGTTTATGTCACTAAGAAACCAGCAAAACTACTTGTAACCCCTGCTAGACTCCCATTTTATTATTTTCATTTTTCCGCCCTGTCCACAGGTTCCCCCTTCACCCTGGTATCCCAGTGGTGGTCTGTGTTTTCTCTGTGTTTCATAATAATTTCACCTCATATGTTACTGAAATACTGCATTTCTTTTATTTAGGAAATGGGCTGTGTTATAGCAGGAAACCTGGGATAGATCCCAGCTAGCCTAAGCTTAGCTAACCTACTGCTCCACTGATTGCATTTTGATTTATCTCAAAGTTTCTAATTATGCTTTCCCTTAACATTTGTTCAGCTAATGTATCTGTTTATTTCCTTCTTGATGCAATAGATTTTCTGGGAAATATTGACATCATTTTTGGAAACTAATGCTCAGGATTAATTTAATTTTTAGCCCAAACCTGGATTAAATTTACTCCCCCCCCCGCCCCGTTTTGAATTTGAAGGATCTTTGGGTATTTGTTTTAGTATTCTTTGCAAGGAAAAGTTCAACCTGGCATTTGGCAATTCTTACTGTATCTCTACATCTCTACTTCCTCTCTAAGGTGTACTTTTCTGTTGATCAATTTTTTACTTCTTATATATTGTCAGTTCTCTGTTTCTGTTTTTTTCCTCTGGGTGGTTATTTACTTATTTATAACTGCTTTACATGTTTCCCCCCTTCTTTGAGCTACAACCTTTTAATGTCAGAGCATTCCAGGTGTCCTCTTCTGCCAGGTGTCTGACTCTTCTACCTCTCATAGTCCACCTGTCTTCACTTATTACTATCTTTAATTCAATATTTATAATTTACCAGCTCTTGCCCTTTTGAGAGCAAGAACCCCAGTCCAGTTTACTTTGTAAACTTGAACTGATTCAATTCCTTCTTCAAGCCAGTGGGGACTTTGCAAAACCCTGCAAGAACCGAAGGTAGTGTAGCATGACATTATGTGAAGTAATTGGCTGTTGAATGAAGAAATAAGTGTGTTGTTGCATCTGCAGAGCATCTCAGGCTCCTGTTATTAATAGCATTTATTCCTCAAGCTCATCTGGAGCAGGATCAGTCTCACATTGGGAGGCAGTGTCTGTTTCTCTGATAACACAATACAGATTGGGTTGCTGTGCTGATCCAGCTCTCTGGGTTTCTGAGGGTGGTTTTGATTTCTCCTCACAGCAGCTGTGCCAGTGATAGCCCTCAGCTCCTGTGTGCCCAGTGGGAAGGGAGGGAGCTGATTCCTCCCCTCTCTCTCTGTCAGAGATGGATGGGGTCAGTCACTCACTCCCCTGACATGCCCCACTCCTCATCTCCAGGGAGGAAGGATGGGCTGTCCACATGGACAGGGTGGTTGGCCATCAGCTTGCTGTGGGATCCAGAAGGGATTCTTGGATCTCAGTCCAGCTGCAGCTGCACAAAACCATTTTGCTCTTGCACAGGGGTGAGCCCTGGCTGCAAACTCCTCTGGGGATTTGATCACTTTTATGGCTGTTCTGCTGTAATTACTTGTGTCCAGCATAAAGATACTGACTTAGATTTAGTTTAACATCTGGATATGGTGCAGTTGCCCTTTGACTGTGGTGGCAGAGTGCCCTACCAACATTTCATAGCTGTGGTTTGTAGCCACCTGTGCTGGTTTTGTAATCTCAAATTGGCAAACAAAGCCACTACACTGCCCCATAAATTCTTCAAAACCACAGTGTGCTGAACATTAAAATTGAGTGAAAAGTTTTTATTTTTTTCCTTTGACCTTTTCTGAGACAGTGTTTTCTATTAAATGATGCAGTACCAGTCCCCATTTTCCCAGCTCAGAGTATTTCAGTTTTAGAACACATTTAAAATGCGTATTTAGTTTCTTTTTGTTGTTGCTGTTGCGTGCATACCCAGAGCTAGTAACAAATAAATAAAAAAATCATGGAGTGAAATCTAATTGAAAAAGTGCCTAGAGTTAAAAACACATTGTTCCCTAGTAGAAAGAAAAAGTTATGCATGATTTACCATTTCAGCATCCTGGGATTTAATTTTGAGGTTCAAGCAGATTTTTGTATATTTAGATGGTTGAAAATAATGGTTGCTTTTGTTTTTATTTTACTTGTAAAAGAAGATGTATGCAATAATTTCCAACTTCAGAAAAGATTAATTAGATTAGCAAAAAACCAGCTATTCTTTTTCAGATCTTACAAACATGCAGCCCTGCTATTCTGCTGTTCTCCTAGAACAGACTCCACTCTCTCTTCCCTGGTTTAGGAGGTTTTAGGTAGAGTCATTGTGGACTCAGGTGATTTCCTGCCCTTGTTAACCTTCATTTTCCTTTAGTGACAATGTTCCCTTCATCCTCTTGCATGTTTGGCTCTTGACCCCTGTATAACACAACTTTATCAACTTCATCCTTCCTATTGCCTGGCTTATCAGGGATTCATTAAGTGCAGGAGAACTTTGCCCCCTGCTCTTGCTGGAGGTGCAGAGATCTGTTCCCATGGTGTGCATGGCAATTTTGGGAAACATCTGTCTCAGTCCCGTGGCTGGAAAAGTTCAGCTGGATGCAGGCACACAGCTTAGACACTTTTGTTCTGGAAGAAGGCAATTTGACAGTGTGGTAAACATCTAGGGTCTGAAATGGCAAGAGTCAGGTAGTTTTAGAAGGAAGGATTGGTCCCTCTGCATGTCAGACTGAGTGCTGTTATCAGTCGTGCCTCCACGATCAAATTTAATTTCCCTTCTTAATGTATCAAGAGAATTTGAGAACACAGACTTTGCAACGTGCTTGTGTCAAGAAACTTAGGCTTTGTTTGATCATGAATATCTGATTTAATTCCAAAGTTAAACATCTATCCCTCAAAAATATCTTTCTGAACAAATTTGACAGTGTCTACATCCTTTGTAAGACTTCAGCTGTCTCCTAAATTGAAGTGGTGGTACAAAAATGGCTGGTTCAGAGCCACTGCTCTTTCCTCTCCTGATCCAATGGCCTTAGAAGTTCCTGGGAAGGACTTCTGTGACTCACATTTGGAATAGTTAAATCGATGATGTGTGTCAGATGGGAATTTGGTTCCAAACTTGACGCCCAAAATGCAGCTTTGGCGTAGGTGGTTTTTCAGTGTAAAGATTTCTGCAGCTGAGATGATTGATGATGAGCAAGCTGAGTGTCTTCATCTGATTAGGACGTGATGAAATGTATTAGCCAAAACCCCAAGGGGCTGGAGTGGATGGTTGATAACATAAGGAGATATCCTCAGTTAGAGAACACAGCCCAGCAGCTGTTACACACAGTTGGCCCAGCTGAAATGGCAATGGAGACACAAATGCTCCCCCCAGAAGGTTGGATCTCCAACATCTGCTTTATTTACACAGTGCCAGTGCCAAACTGGATTACATGCCCCATTCACAATTTCTAATCACCTCTCTGTTCCTTGAGTGCTGCATTTACTTCTGTCAGAGCAGATGCTCATCCTGGAGTAGAAGGGATTTGAAAGTATTCATTACAGAGCATAAGTACAGTTAAAAGAAAAATGAAATTAAAGGCAGCCTGCAATTGAGTTTAGAAAACTGAATTTCTTAATTGCCCAAATGTAATTCAAGGCAGTTAGTCTTTCACGTAACTTCTATCAAAGACATTGTTGCTGAATCTGAGGCAGAGCTTTGCATATGAACAATTGTGCAATAATTGTTGGCAATTTTATAAGTATGAAGGTACCAACTTTACCCAACCAGTACTTAGTGCATATGTGATTGATATGTATACATATATATATATATATGATATACTCTATGTGTGATAGATCACATATTCATTTAGCATTTGTTTATTTGCTCTCTCCTATATAGTGCTTTATAGAAGGGGCTTTTGAAGCTTCCAATATTGTCTTTATATTGTGGAAGATTAGACATGAAATGTGAATGTTCAATACATCTCTTGATTTTTTTTGGCCTTAAGTAAGGGGTCAAACTGAACTGGCTTTGAGATGTACAGTGAAACTTACTTAAATTAATTACTCTTTGGAAATAATACATTTCAATGTCAGCTAGAATGAAATATTTCTCTTTGTTTTATACATAAGAGATATGATTGTTACCTGTGCTTAGTGAAAAAGAAATGACAGCACAAACTTTCTCCCAGACTTTGAAATAAATGCTGTATTTTTTTTATTGTTTGTATAACTGCTAAATTGTAGCTTAGAGAAGATGAGGTGTGGGTAGGGGTTGGAGGTCATGCTGTAAACTCTTCTGTTCAAGGGTTATTTGCGCAGTAAAAAGTGCAGTGTAAGCTGTGCCACTGGGACAAATTTACACTACTGGGTGTAAAAAGGGCCCCCCCAGGTTTGAATTCTAGGTCTCCAAGTCCTTTCCTAGTATTAATCCTGGAAATGAATGGTGGCTTTAATTAAAACAGAAATAATGCATTTCTGCTTGACCAATGCAACAAGATTTGGTCCTACAAGGAAAACACCCTGCTGTCTTCTCCCTCTTTTGAAGGTCGTAAACTTTCAAAATCAAATCAGTGAAATATACTACAGAATAACTATTAAACTACTCTGAAGGTTTTTTTTTTTGTTGTTGTTGTTTTTTGTGGTTTTTTTTTTAATTTTTATTTATTTATTTTTTTTTTTTAATTGTAGATATTGTTTCTGTGGTGTTGGACCCTGATTCGGTGGTTCATTGGCCACAGTCCATTATGCCAGGAATATTGGAAGGGGCTTCCCAGTTTATTGGAAAAGTTGGCAGCTTAGAATGTCTCCCAGTCATATATCCTAAAGCAAATAAGTAGATATACATTTAGATGGAAATAAGGACAATAAACTACATCGCTGTCTTGTGTAAATGCAAAATGCAGAAATCAAAATGGGAAAATTCCACTTCCCTCTGTGGTATTAGTCATCATGAGAGCTTGAATGCAAATATAGAGCTTCAATTTATTAAGGATTTGGGGATCTGAAACACATTCCAACAGGATTTGAAAAGCATACAAGAACTGTGCCAAACAGATTACATCTAGAAATATCAGATGTATGTTACCCTTCAAATGTTGGGCAAAGGGAAAGAAGGCGCACAAGAAGAAGAAGAAACAGAGGTGCAAAAGAGACAAATGTTTTTCTGGTATGGAAAACTCCAGAAACTCTGGTCTTTTATTGTTTGATAATATAATTAGCCAGTGTTTTGACTAGACTGATTTGATAATGATGCATAGAAAAGGGCAATTTAATCTTGGCACGGTAACTAGGAGTGTTTGCCTCATTGCTTTCTACGTCTTAATTTCTACTTTAAATTAAATGTCTTTAGCTTCTGAATGTTTTATATTAGAAACCTTCCTTTACAAACCTTCTATTTTGAGCCACTAATTAATTTAAGGCACAAGTTAGTTATATCATGGGATTGCAGTAGATCAAGAGCATATTTTTGTTCTCTTTCTGCATCTCTAAACTCCCAAACCGTTTGTGCATTAAGAAGGACATACACATTTCTTATCCTCTCTGGATGTGTCTATTAACTTTCTGATGGTCCTTGTGCTCTAATTCCCTAAATATTTGTATTTCCATTTATTTGTATGTCATCTATCTTGTGTGACAGGAAACAAAACAACAGTGCACCAACTCTTGCTTTAGGAAAATATCTGCAATGTTTGTTGGTTGGAAAGGAAATTAACCCTGCATGCAAAGGCACGTGCCCTGTGATCTGTATTTTCCTTGCTCAGGACAGTGATGTGCAATTAAACAGTTGTTTAATTCCATGTTCAGTCAGTGAGACTTCTTGTAAGTAACAAAATATCCAGAGTTATCTTTGAAGGATGATAAGAGGTGGAGAGTGTTGTACTAGAGCAAGTTACTGAGCTCCTGTTTGGTGGATGAGAGTAACCATAGGCAGATTTCTCTGAGTTTCCCACTGCGATTTCATTTGATGTTTCTCTCGAGCATCTCTTAATGTTGAGGGTTGTTGAAGTCAGTGTGCCCCCATTTTGGCCAGAATAACAATCCTCTGCTTGGATTTAATAGAATGTTGTTCTCTGGGAAACTTCAGGAAGACTCCACAGGGTTGGTGGAGTTCCATCTGTGACTCCTCTTCCACCTCCTTTTATCTTCTTGAGGTCAAAGCAGAGTCTCCAATTCACTTCAAACTGGTGAAGCATTGAACCACTCCTTTTTCTAATAAACTTGCTGTTTCCACTTTGGATTGTACAGAACCCTTCTGTTGCTTTGAAAGACTGAGTTTGAACAAAGTAATTTATCCACCTAGTGAGTGCCAAACTCAATTTAGCCTGACGAGGACAAAAGCACTGGAGGGGGAGGAGGTTTTGATCTTGTATTTTGCTGTCTGAGGCCTGAAAAATTACACAGAAAGATTTTAATCAGATGCAGGAATTGCTGTGCCAACCAGCAGGATATTTCAGATCAAATAATGATTTTTTTTATTATTATTATTCCTTTCCAGGGAATCAGCAGCCTCTTCAGCTCCTTAAAAGTGGTGCGCCTTCTACGGCTGGGTCGGGTGGCCAGGAAGCTGGACCATTACCTGGAGTATGGTGCAGCTGTGCTGGTGCTGTTGGTGTGTGTGTTTGGGCTGGTGGCCCACTGGCTGGCCTGCATCTGGTACAGCATCGGGGACTACGAAGTCATCGATGAACTGACCAACACCATCAAAACAGACAGCTGGCTCTACCAGCTGGCCCTGAGCATCGGGACCCCGTATCGCTACAACACCACGGGCTCGGGGCAGTGGGAAGGAGGGCCCAGCAAAGACTCCTTGTACATATCCTCTCTCTACTTTACCATGACAAGCCTTACAACCATAGGATTTGGGAACATAGCCCCGACCACTGATGGGGAGAAGATTTTTTCGGTGGCCATGATGATGGTTGGCTGTAAGTAAAATCCGATTTTTCTTGTGTTTAAGGGAAGTTCTGTGGCAAGTACCATGCTTGCTTTAAGAATGCACTTGCTTTAAGCTTTATTGACATCCTAAAAAACCCTGTAAAACCTGTGCTACCTGTAAATGAATCATGAAATGAACTTGGAATTCTTGAAGACAGGTATTGAAATTATGTAGTTGCTGTACCTTTTAAGTTGCTTGCAAGGCTAAGTGGTCTGGGTACATGAATGTGTCCAATGGCAAGTTTATACTTGGGGACTTATCTTTACACTTTAAAGATGCTTTTATCATGTTTGTAAGGTCTTTGCTAGAATTTGGTCAAAAGTTACGAAGTGTGTTTTGATTCAGGTAGTCTGAGTTTTGCTTATAAACTTACACAAGCCTAGAATTGTTTGATGTGGTTTTATCCAATTCTTGAAACATTTAGTGATTCCATAAATTGATTGTTTACTTTATGGCACTGCTTTGAGATATAAATCCTGATTTAATCTTCCAAATGTGGTGGTCTTTCCATCAGCAAAGCTAGAAGTGAAGGAAATGATGAGACAATATATTGCACCTTTTTTTTCTGCTTCCTGCTGTTTCACAGCTCTGCAGCAATAGTCTAAAATCAGGAGTGGTAAGGCATGACTCTCATTTCATGTGCTGCCAAGGTTACATCACTGAGGGGCTCTACAGATAACCAGAAATCTTCAAAATATAGTAGAGATAACTTAAAATGTTAATACCATTTGGGAGAGTTATTTTTCTCTTAAATCAGTAACTCCTGGTATTTCTCTGGTGCATTTTATTTCCTGAGCACCATGCAAACACTAAGCAATTATGTAGCAAGAGAGCAAACAAAACCTTTTGATAATAAGGTCTGCATAATCTCTCTGATAATTATCTCAGCTAACACTTTGAGCTCATCTCTGAGAAATACTGAACTATAAAAGGGAAATTTTCTTGCCAGAGTCTTTCTAGACCTTTAGAAGATTAAAGACATTTGTTTGGAGATTTTAAAATGCTTTTTAAAAAGAGAGATTGCGATTTTAGGAGTCTTGTAGCATGGTGCAATTTCTGCTGAGCACCATTTTTACATGATGGGTTGATGTGTTGCAAAACATTTCTAAGTCCATAAAAACAAATCCCCAAGCCAGAGCATTAGTGAGCTATTGCAGATAGGTCATCAAAAGCCTGTAGGAGCTGATATGCTATTTGTTGACACTGATTTGTGGTATTTACAGAAGCTGGGGATTTGGGCAATAAAGTGGATATGGAACATTTTTTATACATTGTAATATTTGCTTCCCTTGTTTTCTTGTGGTTTTTGGTTTGTTGGTTTTT
>VYXD01004970.1:91184-106279 GCA_013397195.1 Hylia prasina
CTTTTTTTCTTTTTTTTTTTTTTTGTGGGGACTTCTGTTGTCCTGTTGAGGGGCATTTGACAGGAAAAAACTAAGTGGTAAGTGACTTAGGGTGTGATGAGACCCATAAAAACATAATGAATGCCACTACTACTATTTATAACAACAACAAAAGAAATGCATGGCCTTAGCAGGTGAAAAGGAAGGGGAGATTGTAACCTGCTTTGTGTCTGTTCTAGGTGGGTTGTTTCCTTGCTTTTTTCACCTCTGGAAGTCATGTTAAAGATGGGGAATACAAGTAGCAGGATCAAAGTTGACACTTGCAACAGCCTCTGTGTGTGGCACTGGCAAATAATTTCCATAAGTGTTATCTACAAAATTACTAAATGTTCATATCAAATTTATAAGTGACAACTGTGAGCTTAGCAGTAGGGAAACTGTGTGTAGGATGTTAGACAAAGTCAAAAGTAGAATCTAAAATTTAAGAAGTGTGGCAGAAGGACTACTGAGTTACTTATTGCATCAAAATAATAACACCAAAATGAATGTGCCTTCTCTTGCGTGTGGGGTGAAGAGCACTGTGGCAGGCAGGAAGGCTACAGACAAGAGGAACCTTTTTAGTTGATTTACAAGTAAAATTTTCAAGTGAAAATGCTCAATTATTATCAAATAGTGAATCTTTTGCAACAACATCAGTGTGGATTCAAAGATTTCTAATCCAGGCACATCAGTGTGATGAGTGCTCCTGACTGAAATCCAAACCTTGGTTGATGTTTTTTCCACAGGTTAGAAAATAAACCAGCTTTGGAACAGGCACTGGTCATGGGCTTAATATTTGCAATATTTGTGCAGAGAGATCAGACCTGCAGGATTGTAGAGACATGCTTTGCAGAGTTGGCTGCTGAAAGCCTGGCACTCTGAGCTCCAGAATGAAAGAGGAGGGCACAACAAATAGTTGATGGAAAATGCAATTTCCCAGGCATTCAGAATGTCCACTGAGCTCGGGAGAAGGATTTGGCCTCATGAAAAGGTGTAACTAAGAACTGAGTTATTTTCAAACCAAGATGTTTTAGTTTCTCTTTTGAAAAAGTGTTTTGAGATAAGCATTCAGTAAAATTCAATTACAGTTCAGTCAATAAATATGTCTGGTCCACAAACACGCTCCTGTTATAAGTAGAGAGGGGCTTTGAAATACCTTTGGTAGTTCTCCTGAAGAAGTTTGCTAAAACCACTGCTGATATTGGCAGTGGGTTTTTTTTTTTTCCCTAACAGACTATGCCAAATAAATGTTTTAAACTTAGCACTGGAATCAGAGATAGTAATTCATCACAATCCCAGCTGCCTACTCATGCAAACTGCAGATAGGAAAGGAAATCTTCCCTGCCTTGTCAGTGAGCTACGGCTTGTTCTGAAAGCCCCAAGTTTCCTATTCATGCTGGCAAAGTTATCAGGACCTGGGAGGAGTATTTGGAGAGATTTGCAAATCCTTCTGGTGGGCAGGATTGCAGGATGGTGTTCTTGTTAAAAATAGGCAGATTGAGATTCTGTAGGTGCTGATGAAGCTTTGCTTGGTGCGGGCAGGGGCGGGGGAAGCCCTGATGGATGGGGAGCTTTTCAGCTGGATTGGCAGCTTGTCACTTGCCTGTTCACTGAGGGCAGATCGAGTGGGATATTTAAGCTGAAATACATCACCTGTCTTGCAGGAAAGAGAGGCTTTGAATAACTTAACCTCATCTTGTGGAGCTTGCTTCAGATTTCTTTTTTGCCTCACTTGTTCTATCTTGGTGTCCAGTGCTGTTCAGCAATATTTTTTTTTCTGTTGCTTCTTGACACTTGAAAAGCTAAAAATAGCAAACAAAGCATCCTGTGTTAAGGGAGCAAGGTTTTTACAAGGGTTATTGTTTAAATACCTATTGTGCGTTCGCTGCCTAGAGTTGCTGAATATGCATTGAAAATCTGATTTTTGTAGCACCTTTTGTGTTGATCTAGGTCATTTCACCCCCTCTCTGTGCAGGGCAGAACAAATAGGTAGGTCTGTCAGATCCTTTGAATGCACCAGGAATCGTTTATCATTCAGGAAGGACCTTTGTTGTAAACCTCCCATTATCTTCTGTCAGCTCAGAGCCTCCAAACAAAATCTCAGCCTGTGCTGCTGCGTGTTGCTCTACTTCTGTCCACAAGCAGCTTTAAAGGCTCCTGCACCACAGCCATAGATGCAGATGCAAAACTGACTGGGTTTGTGTCTCCCCCCCCCAAAAAAAAAAAAAAAAAAATCAAGAAAGAGAACAGAAATAAACTTTTAGCTTATACCCCACTATCACTGTCTTGCAACTCAGCACAGCCAGGCCTTTAGTGAGCAGAAAATAAAAGGGAAAAAGCATTTTGGGGAAGGTGGCAGTGTGGTTGGGTGAAACAGCTTAAAAAATTCAGGAGAGATGGGGTTTTTTGAAGGAACAAGTGTGAATGTGCAAACAGGAGTACAGTCATTTGCTTTCTTCCTTCTGTACTTCATTGTGAGAACAGCAGCCAGCTTCCTAAAGTCCTTGTTTAGGCAGCGATAGAGTTAATTTATTTCCCAGTAGCTGGTACAGTGCCGTGTGTTGGATTTAGAATGAGAATAATGTTGATAAAACACTGAGGTTTTAGCTGTTGCTGAGCAGTGCTCACATGAAGTCAAGGACTTTTGAGCTCCTCATTTCCTGCCAGCGAGGAGGCTGGGGGGCACAGGGGGCCACGAGGGGACACAGCTGGGACAGCTGACCCAAACTGGCCAAAGGGACATTGCACACCATATGGCATCATGCTGAGCAATAAAACTGGGGGGGGTGGAGGGTGGCTGGTCAGCAGGCAGTGAGCAGTAGCATTGTGCACCACTCATTTTTTATGTTCCTTTATCATTATTGTTATTTTTTCTGCTTCCTTTTCTGTCCTGTGAAGCTGTGCTTATCTCAACCCAAGAGTTTTGCCTTTTTTTCCTGATTTTTTTCCCCTATTCCAGAGGGGGAGGGGGAGTGAGCAGGTGGCTGGAGGAGTTTTAGCTGCCTGCTGGCTTTAAGCACAACGCCCAGCCTGGGGCTTGGAGGGTCTCTGACACATTTCATGCTTCTGGTGTAACCTGGACTAATGGGTTTGCCCCTGTCCATGTGCAACAGTGAAATGGCTCTGCGTGGCACAGAGCAGATTGCAGCATCAGTCTGGCCCCGTAAATACTGCAATTACAGGAGTTTATTTGTCCAGCTGAGTGGACCTGGCATGTACACCCAGGCAGTTGGAGAAATCCAGTATATTCCACCAGTCACTGAATGATCCATGCAGCAAGGGAAGGTCAGAACAAGATATTGAAGGCAGGAGTGTCAATGAACATTGAATAATTCACTGTTTCTCAGGCTGTGAAAAACTCAGGAGAATCTCTTAGTCATTCATTGGTCCCCAGAACTGCTGAGCAAAGGATGCTTTGTTATTCTTCCTTTAGGGAAATACTTTTATCTGTATACATAATTACTTTGGCTTCTAATTACTCCAGTTTTATGGGGAGATGGTTGTGGGAGAGATGATATTTTTCAGTGACTGGTTTTAAATTATGGTGAAAGTAGGCCTGGCAATCACATTGGTTTTGTATCTGAGCAGAAGTTGTTGTAGTGATTGTACAGGATATGTTCTCTGGAAAGTGGGAGTAATTTCTAGACTTCTCTTTCCAAGAGTTTAATGGCTCAAAGTGTTAACTTCATGTTTTCTCTTAAAATACCCAAGTTCATGATTTTCAGCTTTGAAAAGGAGACAGATGTAATTGATGTCACTTTGACCCCAAGTATTACTGTTCAGGGGAGAGATGATGAAGGAGAGTGTGGGTGGGTTCCTCTTGATATCACAGAATGCTTTGGCTTGGAAGGGACCTTAAAGATCATCCAGTACCACCCCCCTCCCCGCCATGGGCTGGGACATATTTCAGCAGAAGGTGTCTGTTAGGTACATAAATGCAGATATCATAGATGTCTTAATTATCTATACTAAACACATAGAGGTCCAGCCCTCCTACTAATTTCATTGAACAGAGAGAACAGGACCTACCCTTTCCTTTTCAAAACAGGTGAGATGCTCTCATCTGAGCCCTCTGGCCCTAAGCTCTCCTGTATTTGGCAAATCGTGCTGGAAGGCTGCTGACTGCTCATGGCACCCCCCTTGCTGCTGCTCATCCCGTTGGGAGCTGTGACGTGGGGTGCCAGCCAGGGGCTGTCAGTCAAGCCTGCATTGATCTGTCAAACGCAATTCATTACTGAAGTGGGTTCTCTCCTTGTTCAAACAGCATTCCTCAGCTCCCTGCCAATACATGGTAGTTAGCCACTTGAATGCCGTTCGGATGAATCATGGAAGTTTATCTGGCAAATTTGTGAAGCAGCGGCTAAGCCCACGCGCTGACACAACAGTGTATCATTGTAGGAAAGCGCTTGTCTGGCAGGCTCCCAGACAAGCAATCCCAGGAGCCCATAGGATTTAATTTTTGATCCTGAGGAAAGTGTATGTGTGTAAGATAGCACCTTCCAGCAAAAAGCACTGCCAGCGCCGTAGATTAAATCGTGCTTTTCCCAGCAGCTGATACTGATACGAGAAGGTTTTGCATCTGTAGGAATTCATAGGCTTGAGTGTTTGGCTGTGGCTGAACTCCAGCTCTGCCCCTAAGGCTGTCCTACAAGAGTCAGTCCTGTGGAAGGGTAGTTTCTCTTCCTGCAGAGGTCTGGGATGGGGGAGAGATGTGGCTCTCAAGGAGCTGCAGAAGGGTTTGATCTCTTCAGCAGCAGGGGCTGGTGCCAGTTCTTGTGCTGCGCTCCTGAAGTTTATTGAAACGGGGACCAGTGAGGGGAATGTCTCTTCCAACAACAATACAGCCCTGCTAGCAAGATTTTAATTGTTTCTTAGAATCACAAAATGACAAAATGATTTGGGTTGGAAGGGACCTTAAAGATCATCTGGCTGCAAACCCCTGCCGTGGGCAGGGACACTTTCTAAACATGTTGCTCAGGGTCCCATCCCTGGCCTTGAACGCTTCCAGGAGTGGGACATCCACAACTTTGCTGTGCACCCTGTTCTGCTACAAACAGATGTAATCCTCAGGCAATGAGAAATGTGATAAGTTCTTCAACAACCAAATCAGGAGAGAGTAAAACTGTTCATTATCATTCACCCATTAGTGCAAAAAAAGAGAAAGTGGCACAGAAAGTTACAAGAAGTTGCCTTGCAAGTGAAAATTTCCCCTCCTGAGTGCCATTGAAAAAGCATTTTTGACACTTTTGGATTGCTGAACCACAGCCTAAGTGCTATTAGCTCTACAAATAAAGGATACCAGGATCCTTCTGTGATATCTTTTAGTCGTTACTAATCTTACTTATGTCTTACAGCTGGGGCAGATGAAGCATTTGAGCCAGGTTATTGCTGTCAGTGCAGCAGTTGAACTCCGCAATCTCAATATTCTCTGAGCAGCTTCATGGAAAAGCCTTGAGAGTATAATCAGATCTCAGTAGCCTACAGTAAAAAAACCCACCCAAACTACTCTTAGGGAGTAAAAGATGTAGTATCATCCACTTTTTAATGGAACTTGAGTGTAAGAGTGAGATCGTAAAATCATCGTTTAAGTTGGAAAAAGACTTGTAATGTCATTGAACCAAACCATTACCCCACCACTGCCAGCCTGCCACTAAACCATGTCCTCAAGTACCACATCTACATGTCTTTTAAATATCTCTAGGGCTGCTGATTCCACCACTGCCCTGGGCAGCTTGTTCTGGTGCTTNAAATATCTCTAGGGCTGGTGATTCCACCACTGCCCTGGGCAGCTTGTTCTGGTGCTTGACACCCTTTCTATGAAGAAATTGTTCCTAATACCCAATCCCAACCTCCCCTGGTGCAACTTGAGGCTGTTTCCTCCTGTCCTGTCTCTTGCCACCTGGCACAAGACACTACCACCCTCTGGCTGCACCCTCCTTTCAGGGAGTTTAGAGAGCATTGAGATTCCTGCCAGCCTTCTTTTCTCCAGGATAAACACCCCCAGCTCCCTCAGCTGCTCCTCATCAGATTTGTGCTCCAGACCCTTCCCCAGCTCAGTTTCCCTTCTCAGGACATGCTCCAGCACCTGGTTGTATCCACCAGATTGAGGCCATATGTGCCTTGTTTTGCTGTAATTCTGTCAGAGCAGGAGATTTTTAGATATTCAGGTTCTACTTTATAGCAAAAACATGTGTCGTTATAGAAAGAGCTTTAAAACTGTAAAACAGGCTCCTTGGGAAGGTTTATGGGGATTTTTTTTGTCAAGGTTATAGCTAGCATGTGTTTATATAAGGTTTACTTTTATTGTCATTGGCTTGATGTGTTTAAAGGAAATTATGGTATCAAGAGAGATAGGACAGTGAGTGGGAGAGGTAACAATGAAGAAGAAAATGTTATTTCATGGTGTTGAGCTATATTATTTAAAACAACTGGAAATTGTTATTGAATAAATGATACGTAAATGTTGAAAATGAACCTTTATGCTCACACATGGAGTGCAAGCAATCACCTGAGATGGTCCCAGAGGGATTATCAGGTAGTCCTGGATTACTCACAACAACTGTATCTCTCAGGAAGCAGAAAGTTTTAATTAGCCCAGCTAGATCAGCAAATATATCTGACTGGCTAAGAACACAACACAGCTCAGTTTTATAGCCTGTTGTGCTAGAGGGATAAACAAATCTGAGATAAAAGATAACCCCCAAGGTATCACACTCCTTGGATGGACGGGCTCGGGAGATCCTTTGTGTTTGCTTGTTCTGAAGTTTCAGTGAGCCAATGAGTGATGTGAGTCTGTGTCAGCACAGAGATCCTTGGCTAATTTTGTGTACTCAGGAGGTAATTTTGTATACCTCTGTGTGTTTGGCATTTAAAAGGGAGAGTTGCCCAAGTAAGTCAGGCCAGTTAACAGGTAAGTCCTGCCTGACAGCAGTGGAGATGTGCTCCTCACTTTGTCCTGCTTTCAGTGGGAAAAACAAGTATTTTCTATTAAATCTCATTAAGATTGGCCCAGTTTTGCTTGCAGATAACTGCTATGTTTTATCAACTGGAGTGGAAGTTAGGATGGGCAGTTCAGTGAGGAGATGAGATGTTTTAACAAGTGTCCTGTTGCAGGAAATTTGAGTCACACCACTGAATCAGGCCCTAAAGTACTATTTTTCATGTCCAGCAAGAGATTTCTGTGCTTAAATTTTGTTAGGTTGACTTTGAGAACTGAAAAACGGTGTGATGTAGTCAGACATCCAAAGAGGCTGACAGAGCTGGGGGTTTTGTGTTGTTTGTGTAAAATACCTGAAAAGCCCCAGTCTCTGGGAGGTTTCATTATCACAGTGCTGCCTGTGGTGCTGTGACGTGTTTGGTGGTGCTTGGGGATGTCAGGTAATTGGATGAAAGATGACAGATACCAGTTCTTGGTTTCTCGCTGCTCCCTTTCTGTAGGTCTGAAGTCGTACAATGTCATGTTCCTCTTGAACATTCTGAGAGCACTGAGAACTCAGCCTGTGTGTCTCTCATCCTTGTTCATCTTCCCTGTGACTTTTTCTGCAAGAACTTCGGTAGAACCGGGAAAGATTTTCCACTGGTGGAAGCATACTCTCTGTGGGAGTATGACTGCGGGTTCCTCCTTAAAGAACCCTTTCCCTTCCATTTTGGAGGAAGGACAGGGGAGCATCCAAGCTGGCATCTCTCCCTTGGGTACCTGCTGTGCATCCCTGCAAGTGCTGAGTCAAATCCAGTTGCGTTTCAGTGGGAATATTTTGGTCATGAATGATTAAGACTAGTTTTCTTCCACTGGCCGGCAGCCAGTGTGGATTTGTCAAGATGAGTTCATGGCAAATTAATCTGGTTTCTCTCTTTGACAAGATAACTGCCTAGAGAATAAAAGGAATTGAGTAGATGCAATATATCTGAACTTTTTAGAAGTCTTCTGACAGTTTTTGCTTAGTGGCCTCACAGTGAATGGGTGAAGGATGATCTCAACACAGTCATAACAATGTTGGCCGTAACTGATTGAACAATCTCTCTCAAAATATAATCAAGGGCTTCACTGTCAGACTTGGAGGGAATTGCCTGCGAGATTTTTGCCCTGTGTGTGATTCTGTTCAGCACTTTCATTAGCAGAGATGAGTGACAGAACAGAGAGAGCACACTGGGAGAGTTATGGGAAGGGTTGCAAGCAGTTTAGATGACAGCATCAGAATCCATAATGATCCCAATAAATTGGAAAGGCATCCTCAAATCAGCAAGGTGAATGCCAAAGGAGGGAAATGCAGTGCACCACATACAAAGAGAGCAAATCAAATGCATAAGCACAGTCTATGGAATAACTGGGTCTGCTGCTGCAAGGCTGGAGAGGATTTTGGAGGATACTGGAGGAGGAAAAGTGACTGCAGACTGAATATAACAACACAGCAGTGGGGTAAAACCTGTAAATTTCACTCTGGAAAGTATCAGGAGCTGTGCTGCAAACAAGCTGAAAAGGTATTTATTCTGCTGGGACTAGGACTGGGTAGTCACCTTTTTCCTTTCTTTTTTTGATACAGCACTTTAAGGAAGCTGTAGACCCGCTGGAGGGAGAGGAGATCATAAAAATGTGTTACAAGGCAGGATCTCAAGGGAACAGTTGGAAGAACTGACTTTGGCTTAAGCTGATGGAAGCTTAAGGGGAACACAAAGATTGACTTCTACCATGATCAGAGTGTGCTTGAAAGGGAAAAAATATTGATCTTCTGTGTTTCCTGGAGGGCACTTAGGAGGGAACCAAAGACTGATGTTGGAAACAGGGATTTCCAGAACCAGTACACCCAAATTTTTCACATTGGGCAAAACTTTGCAGATCGCGGGCAGAGGCAGCACCAGATTTGGTAGACTCCAGTTCATTGATGAGCATTGCTCCAGGTATCCTTGCTCCTCCCTAAGGATTGCACTCCCTTGGGGTTCCTCCCAAGCCTACAAATCTCTGATGCCTCAGGGAGAATAAGGTACAGCTACAAATCCCTGTTGCATCTTAGCAAGGCCAAGGTAGCAAAGCTCACTTTTTCTAGGTGGTTGGCCATCCCTAAACATCCAGTGATTAATTTCAGTACAGGAGTTCTGACTTTCTTTTGGCTTTAAGAATTTTTGTACCTGAAATACAGTTCTGAGCTAAAGGTTCTTGCTGCTGGGTTTTCATAATAACTTTTTCATTAATAAAAATTTACACTAAAGAAAGAAAAAAATAAAACTATATAAGAAATTTTGTTTCTCCCCCCCTTTTTTCCCCCTTGTCTTTATTTCATTAAAGTTTTTTCTCTTTTATTTTTTAATGCTGCATCTTTTGGTATAACATGATGGAAGTAAAATTTTCCTTAAAGACAGAGGAAAAAAAGAGAAATTCGGGAGCAATTTTCTTGTTTTCCGCCATTTCTCTCTTATTTTCCAGGGGAAACTAAGCAAGCAGGTAAGAGGAAAAAGACCAGCAGATAGAAAAAGATAGTTTAAAAAAGTTTAAAGATTAGTAATCTTTTATCTTACTTTGTCTACATTTTTGTTGCGTAACAACATGAAGGATTTTCTAATAGAGCAGAATATTTAATTTCTTCTAAAGTAACTCATGAAAGTTAAAGCACATTTCAAAGCTCCATTGTGAAGTGTGATCAGAATTGAAATAGGATGGAGTTGATGGGAAAGGGTTTATAAATATCTGCTGCTGATCTCTGCATGGTGATGTGACAATGGGAGGTGGAGTGGAGGCTGCATTCCTCTGCAGAAAAAGCCCAGCTCTGTAGGAATGGCATCGTGTTGGGGGAGTTGTGACAGTTTTTCCTCAGTGGAAGATGGTCAGTTCTAAGGTAAAAGCCCCTTAATTTAGATTTTTCCTGAAGCTGGAACACTGGGAGGAGCAGTCATATCCATGGCCCTACAAAATTTGTGGTTTTGCATGTACATTCCAACAGTAATGGTGACAGCTACAGAGAAATTGTGATTCTTGCATTGTATTGGCAAGGTTGAACAACCTGAAGTCAGCATCAGTGTCACACAGGCAAACGCTGTCACCTTTTGAAGGGGTGCTGCATCCCTAAGGTCTCATCTCTCTTACCTCATATGGGATCAGAAGATGTTAAGTTAAAGGCTAGGAGGGCAGAATGAGGTGTGATGAATTCCTGTCTGTTTTTAAATTCATTTTACCCAGTCCTTCAGTGCTTCCTGAACTGGGAACTCTAAACTCGTGTTTTTAAGCACTGGAATAGTCCCACTGACCTCGTTGTTGCTTAATGAGAACTTACCTCTAAGTGTTCTCTGGCCACAAACCATGGTGAAGGGAACATTTCTGACATTTCAGGTTTATTGGTGGATCTTCCAAGTATTGGCAAGAGGGAATTAGGGGGTAAGTCCCATTTGAAGGTCACTAGGGCTCATGCCTAAAATCCGTGTTAGGTGTATCATAAAAACCTCAGCATCCCTTTCAATGAGGTCTCATGTATGGAAATCATTTTTTTTACATGATATATTTGAATGACACCTGATTGGTAAAGACATGGGAACAAACCATCATTCCTGTGTATGGTGACAAGACAAGCTTCATTTGCCCTTCTCCCTCCTCAACCAGGAGCATTTCAAGGCACAAAATCTGATGCCTGCTTCCACTCCCTTACTTTTGAATAGAAGATTGATGCATAAAGAAAGTTACTACTGAGCTTCATTAATGCAAGCATTTCCTGCTGATATTGATAATCCACTCTACCTAAAGGAAATGTAACTTTCTAGTTAATCAAACACAAAAATTCTACATTGGCACTTGAAAGAGAAAATTAAAAAAAAGCAGGTCAATAAGGTAAGAAAGAAGTTCAGAATAGAGCTGCTGGCATCAGTGCTGTATTGGAAACTATTTAATGGCTGTGAGTCTGAAATAATTAGGTGAGGGTGAAGATTGGTCATGCAAGAAGGATCTTGTAATCAGATCTTCTTGTCTGGAGACGAATGAAGGAGGAGAGAAGGGGAAGACAAGTGTGTGAGATCCCTACAAAACCTCTGGCACAGTCACATGGAGGTTCTTGGCCAACCCTCCCTTGTCCCGTGCCCGAGGTGATTTTAGCAGAGCCCTGTCCAGTGAGGTGCCAGGCTGAGTGGGACTCCCTGGCAGTGATGCTGTACTGAGCCCCATCACAGGTTTCACTTTCTGTCTCCTCCAGGAAGTCAAGGGGCGGCACTGGCTGTTAAATGGGATGTAGAATGACAGAATTGGAGAGATTTATCTGAAACATTACTCTCTTTCAAAATAGTAAATCTTCATTGGCTGAATTTCCTTAATATTTTTCAGGGGTTTCAACAGATGCACCTTATTTGTGTGTGTGTTGATGAGCTTTGGAGCAGGGCTACGATTTTACTTCATGGATCCCACGGGCTGCTTTGGATGTTTTTAAAGAAAGTATTTTTTCCCCAAGCTTCTGAGAGGGGCCCAGCACTGCAGCTCTTTTTTATGTTCCACCAACTGCTAAGGGAGCAAAGCAAATGAAAGCACAAGCTTAGAACAAGCTTCTGTTTACCCTGCTAAAAACCCAAATAAACCCAGGAATAGCAGAAAGTATTAATGAATTAAATCCTAAGTGCCTTGCTAAACAGAGGACTTAATGATAAATATTGGGGCCCTCCCACTTCTTCCTGTCTTAGGAACAACTGAGATTTAAACTCCCCTGCATTACAGACAAATCAGAGAGAAAATTATTCGTATGGTTTGAACATGGGTGTGCTCTTGTTTAGATGCTTCTTATAATCATTTAAACAAATGTTTCTAAATGTTTGCAATATTGCACGGGGTGATTAGAGGCTTTGAAAGGAGTTTAATGGAAGCTGCACCAGTACTGAACACCCACAGGAACACCCAGAACAGGAGACACAGGCAGCTGAGCTGAGCAGATTTGATCCAGCCTCATTAGTCAGGTTGTTGTTGTTTTTGCAGTCTATTATTGATACACAAACATGCTGTTGAAGAATTAGTAATCTACAACACTGCAGTTCATTAGAGTTTTTAGTGGTGCTCTAATAGCCATGCTCCATCTGGATGATAATAAGAAATAATGGGCCATAGAGAAGTTATGCATCCTCACCTTCTAATCCATTTTTAGGCAGCTGAAATATTATAAATTCAAAGGGAGCAGAGTCCTCTGTTCTTTATCTCTGCAAAAGGCATTTATCCCTTTCTTCCTTTGTGTGCTGCTCTACTGTTTCTAACCAAATTTCTGCTGTGGGATAAAGGCAGATCATCATGTCAATATGAGACAGACATCTCTGCAGTGGCATGATACCTTTAATGGTTTTTGTGTTACCACAATGAAATTGTCAGAATTAATCAGACTTTCTCATAAATTTGCTGTTTGTCAGGTTATAATTGCAGCAGCAAAGCATGGTCAGGTGTAATGGCAACACATGGAGATGGTTTACTGATGTGTTTTCATGTGTACATGAAAAGGAGAAGGACTCAGATGGGGCTGCTTTTAATTGGCAGTGTTTAATATAGAAATAAGAGCTTTTGGGTAGAGATGCTTAAAGGTTGAGGCTTTCATCTTGGACAGTGAAACTTCTTGGTTTCATTTCTAGATCTGACATTTGGTAGAATTGTGAACTTTAGCATTTGATAAATATTGTGGTAAATATTAATTCTCTCCAAACTCATGCATGGTTTGTTGGTTTAAATGTTAAATGGTTGGGGGCAGGAACTCCACATGTTTTTATAAAGTGCCTACCAAACCATGTTCTGAGTTACAGGGAATGAAGAAAAAAAAAATTACAATATTCCGGAATCAAAAGAAAAAAAAAAAAGTTAAAAAGTCTAACTCCACTGAATTAATCTGCATTGCTGTAGCTGACTCCACATAACTGCTTCAGACCTTGGGTTAAATTCAAAGCGTGCAGGAGACATTTAATTTTTGCCAATCTACTTCTTAAAAGCTGAGGTGAAGGCAGAGGTAAATGTAAGATACTGTGCATTTCTCTGGCTGGTCTAATTGTCTGCAGTCAGAATATTCCATGACAGCCAAGACTTCACGTGGGCCTGGGCTGTAGCATTTGTGGGAATAAATCAGGTGAACCTTGTAGTTCATCCTAATTTAAAAACTAATAGAATACATACATTGTTTTGCTTCAGTGGATGGAGCCTAACAAGTAGGGCTGGAGGCAATTCTTTCTACCAGGAGCAGTGTGTTCCATGGTAAATAGTTCCAGGATTAATATAGCCAGGGTACATGGGAACAGTACAGATTTGTGCTGAAATTAGTCCCTGTCTCATGCTTCTCAGACAAATGTGATGAACATATGTAGGCATAAAGGCAATGGTCTGATACATCCTGATCTTTTAAATTGATAGAGTGACTTGTTTAAGGCAGAGTCAGTATTATTTAGTAGAATGGCAAGAAATACCTTGCTGACATGGCAAAGCCACAACTGGAATCTGCTAAAAATATGCAAAAGTCCCCTAACAGACACTGGAAATGGGAGTTGTTTAGGATAATATGCACATATTAAAAACACTGACACAGCTTCGGGGACTTTTATGTCCCTTTCACTGTCAGAGAGATCTTGGCTTTAACATCATGTTCCTGTTTTCTGTAAGCCTTTCCAGTTGCAATCAACATAGGACATTTCAAGCTGGTTTAGGATCTGCTCCTCCCTGTCCTTTTGCTCTCCAAAACAACACAGAAATATCAGTCACAAAAAGGAAATGTGAGATAATGACAAGGTTAAGATAAGCCATCAAGCTACCACTCAGAAGCCCCTAACCTCTGAGTATATGCTAAGCCTTAGAAGTAAATTAGTATTAGACACTTCTGTTTTGTTTCATAAGGAACAGGAAACCAATTCACAGTCTCACTGGTTTTCATTTTTATATTGCTTTACACTTTCTACATTAGACTTTCTTGGTTTTTTGTTCTTTGAACCTGTTTCTGTCTGAAACATTTTGGATTAAGCTTAAAAAAACTCCACAATAAATCCAGTTCTTCTGTAGATGAACAAATGTTGGGTTTGAATGCTTTTCATATTAGAAGGATATTTTCAAAGTTTTTTATGTGCATTTTATCCCAATGTGATCAATAATTGCATTGAACTTAAGGTGTGTGCCAATAGCTGCTGTTACTCTTAGACATACTTCCAAAAATTAATGAAAAAGTCTGTATTTTTCACATAGAGCTACAACAGATGAAAACCAGCCAAAATAATTTTCCCTCAAATTTCCTGGGAACATTCACCTTGACGCTGGAAAATATCAGGCCAAAACAAATTAATCTGACGAAAGGAAGGAAGTTTAGAGTGGGAGGTGAAACTGTCTCAGCTGGGGAATGCAGTGTTCAGTCTGCATATGATAGTTTAAATTTCTTATTTTTTAATTAAAAAAACCCCCACAATGCTGAATATACTTTTGTGAGACATAGTATTGCCTTACTTCCATTTCCTGTCCCAAATGAAATTTGGCAGTCAGCTTTATATTTGCAATATTCTCTTTCCTTCATTTTATAGTCGCTTCACATTCAAGACACCTAAATAAAAATATCAAGAAAATTAATATCCTACTTGGAAGATTTGGTTGAGACTATCACAAAATGAGGGCAAATTTAATTTTTGACAAATCCATTTCTTAGGTTTTGGTTCTGTTAATTGATTTCAGAACCCAGTACTTAGCAATAGTCTTTACTCTGTTCCATTTAAGCAGTCTGGGTGTCTCATGGGTCAGATTGAGATGTTTTGTCAGTTATTCTGTTGTTATCCTCAAAGACTCCATCCTCATAGGCTGTTTTTCTTGAAATAGTTTCTGTGAATATGGTAATTAATTTTTTTCCTAATTTTTCTCCCCAGATTGCTGTTGTGGCACAACAATGCATGCAGCTATGCAGTTGTTTGGCTATAATTGAGTTCAGGCCATCTGTGTTGTCCCAGGGCAAAATCCATGTTACCCCTGTTGTTTTGACAATGAGAGGAGACCTACAAGATCCATGGGCTCAGCTGTGCAACATGATAATAATTTCAGCTCACTTTTTGTGACAAGGTAGAGCATGGAGTGTGTTATCTTGGAGGCAATACAACAAGGAAATCCTCAATCCCCATCTTCC